>OMLM01005272.1:78988-110254 GCA_900302695.1 Helostoma temminkii | reverse complement strand
TATGTTAAAGTTCAGATTAATTGTATCTAGTTGTGTTGCCTGGAAAAGTCTAGTGTGCCTCAGCTCAACTAACCACATGTTTCTACTGCTTACTATGTGCCCAAGAATCTGTGTGCACTTATAATGGTAGAAGCTGCTTAAATAAAAAGCAATATTTCAGACCCATCATACCATTACACGTATTTGCTTGTCAGTCAGAATTAAAGGAGTACTATGTTTATTTGTGACAGGTTTGTTGCAAAGACAAAAGAATTTTGTAATGGACTGACAAAAATGGCTTCATATTTCCTTGTTGTTTGGTTATTTCCTCCCACCATTTTGTAAGAATGTATCAAATGACAGTGTAAAGGGATCACTAATATTTATTTACAGGGCTTTATAGTGAGTTCCAACTTATTTTCTTAAACCAAATGCTAGTGAGGCCATGAGTTGTTTCTTTTTGCTCACCATGTGATGATTTCTACTTGTTTTATGTTGTGAACACACATGAGACAGTACAGGCATGCTGCGATGCCACTTCTGACTGCTGTTAATTCTTGTCTGTGTGTCTTGTATAGTCACATACCTGACACTTCCATATGAAACAAAATTAAAACAAGTTTAAAGCTCTATGGCCTGTGTCGCTTTCCATATACACATACACCTGTCAGCAACTTTAACTCTCTGTCTGTAACAATTAATTATTATTAATTAACAATTATTAATTATTATACTCTTGCAAGCCAGCAGACAGACACAATTAGAGGCTATTTAATGAACATGGTGTGGTGCATTTAAGACCCTGATATTGGATTCAGGAGTTAGAGTCACAACCGCACTGGAAATGAAACATTTGTGTAATGGTTGACCCTTCCTCACCATTAACCCCACCCCCTATCCACACACCTTGGTGACACCTGTATCAACTGTCAACCCTTTACCTTTCCTTTTTTTCTGTAACTTTTAATAGCTTACAGTTTTACGATGTCTTGGAAGTCAGTTATCTTTGAAAAAGAGTTGAATTTGCTTGGTAGAGTCGCATTTTTATATTTTTTTGTTAAATAAATTGATTTCCCTGTGAAGTAATGGGTAATACTTGCCCCGGTATACTGTTTTCCCAGAATTGTGTCTCTATTTAAAGTATTTTTGTAGATTCTGTGATAAATAAAAGATGATGAAAACTCAATTATCCGGGACCCAGAAGCCTAATAATCCTGGGGTTCGCTCTGTGTTATTGGTTTACATGTAAAAAGTTCCTTTGCTAAATTTTGAGGAATCTGTTTGACCAATACACCAGTAAGTCTTATAGTCTTATGTGCATGTAATTACAGCTTTCAACACTGATCACTTAAGATACTTCTCTCCCTTTCTGAAATCAGCTAGAACCATAAGACAGTTATTAGTTTATTCTGAAACTCATAAGGAGGTCTGAGTCAAACCCTGCTTAAAAAATACATATTTTTTAAAAATGATATTGTGCAGACATTGTGAATTTTCTTAAATGAAGCAATTTCTTCAAATACAGGTAACAGCAATTGTTTACTTGGATTCTTGACCAAATGTAATGTTGCACTATGTCATTCCCAGTGTGCATTTAGTGGGTATTTGGTGTCACTGGGAGGTACATAAACTTATTTTTGCCTCCTTATTTTTACTCCACAGTGAATGAATCTAGCCATGGTAGGTTCACTTGCACAAAGCAATCGTACTGAGTACAGCGATAAATCAATTTTATTGTACTGTCAGGTGTTTATATTATTCTGTCCACACACTGTACCTTTCTGTCTGTGTTACCTGGGACAGAGCATGAACCAGTAGCACCCTTCCTCCAGCAGAGGGTGGTATTAGCACTCACTTCTCAGCTGGGGCCTTCTGGGATAGACAGCTGAAATGCCAGCACTGCCCACAGAGTCAGAAGGATAGAGGAAGGGTGGTAGGGAGAAAAGGTGTGTTCGTCAGAGGTCCTAACTGAGTGAGATAAGCTGACTGTTACTCAAAGTTCTCTTTGTGTTAGGGTCATTACATGATTCAGTGACAGGGATTTGTGCTGCAGCCTGCTGCTCAGTTCCACGGACGCATATCTGTCTCCCCACAACACATGTATCATAATTCTTTATTGGTGTCTCAAAACACAACCACTCCGCCTCATTCTATTCTCGTCTATTCCATTTTATTCTAATCTATTCTATTCTATTTTTAAGAGACCTTTCTCCTGTCATGTTGGCATTAAATCAACCATCCCTAACATCACCCCATTTAAAGCCCTATCCGGGTCTGGTCAAGCGAAAAAAACCAACCCCCACTGATCCACAGTTAAAGAAATAAGCGTTTTCTTTTTTCCTTTTTTTTTTATTCCAGTGGATTTAAAATCAGTCAGAAACATTATCAGGCTGGGCCCAACTGAGCAGAAACATTCCACAACCCCAACCTTCCTGCTGACCCCTCCCTTGCTTTTAACAACTGCCGACATAGTTTGGCTCTGTTATGTGATCATGCTTGGATGAAATCTGTCAAACAGCTCCCTGAGTTATTAGGCTGTCTGCGCCTGACCTTTCCGCAATCAAAGATATATGACTTAAGGGCTCGGATTTGCCATGGCAACGGCTCCAATTTGCCGCCATGAGAAAAGGTCTAATTGTTGCAGAAATTTAATGATCTAGCCCCGACATCAGGGGCTGTGAGATTTTATGAACTGTTTACGCTATAATTTTCTTTTGTTAATGCATTCTGCCTTAACCCCTTCCTCGCTGGCTGCCTGCAGGGAGAGGAAGCGAGTGCGCGTGTGTGGTAAAGTGTGAGTGTGGGGGTGTGTGTGTATTGGGTGAGAGAAGATGTTGATGAGGAGGAGGCGGAGGAGGACGGCGATTTCTGCCCCCCCAACCTGTTAGCTTGTGTGCCTGGCGCCTCTTTAAAAAGGGCAGTTTTGTCTTTAAGAAAAGCAGCTGCCTACTGAATTATCTGCTCTCAGCTATGTAGACATCAGTAATATATTCTACAAGGTCAAAGACAACTGAGATTAAAATGTCTAATCAGTTAATTTGTTTTATTGAGAAAGACTGCCGTGTGATTGGACACACAGAGAGATAGAGGGAGATGGTGGAGGAGGTGGGGGGAGTGGAAGAATATGGAGAGATGGGGAGAGATGGAGGGGAGGAGGCACTCAGCTTTTGCACGTTGGTATTTTGACTGAGCCTGATGCTGGAAAATATGGCCGTGCCACTCAGTTATAGCATGTTGATGAAGCCCTGACACCCTTTGTTTTTCTCCCTCGTCTCTCCTCCCTCCCAGTCCTCCTCCCCTCTTCCCTCTTGTCTCGCCCTCTCTCACCATTCATTTTCAATCTACGCCACATTCATACAAGACTGATTTTATTAGTTGCTGAAATAGACTTATATTTTATATCTCATTAAATATTCAAAATAAATTCAGCATATTCGAACTGTTCATACATATTCAGTTTCTGTAACTAGGATCAGAATATTTTGATTGAGCCCTTACAGCAGAGACACTTTGAATTTCTTTTTGTGTGCAGATAATTCCATTCAGAGGAATGAGTTGAATCACAATTGATCTCATTGTTTTCTTTCCCCCCCACTTACAATTAAATGCGGAGGAATATATTTCAGTGGATAAAGTGGCTACAGAAGGTGTTAGTTTGTGCAGGACGACATTTTAGCAGGATAACGTCACTGTAAGACTTCAGAAGAAAAATCTAAAATGAAGTTAGTGGCATTAAAGTGCTGCATGTGTGGATTAACACAAGATATCACAAGGATTACTGCAATGACCTTTAATGCCTCATAATGACCTATATCAGCATGTAGGTGAAGCCTGTGATGGAGCACTTTTTAATTAATTTCATGAAATAAGATCTTCTAATTGGTAATGTGTTACTGTAAAACTGTGCTCCTTTACAAATGTAACATTCAAGTTGAGCTTTAGCTCCATGAAAAAGTATTGCTTTAAAAGGAATTTCTATTGCACAGTGCACGGAGTCGCCTGATTTTAAATGCTGCTTTTGCAGGTGTTAATACAGAATGGTAATGGCAAGTCAGTGAGATGCATGTTTCATGTAAATAACAATGTGCTTTATTTTGTTAAAATTAAAGGTGAAACTGTAATGAAATGAATAAAATCAGTTTGTTACCAGAAACTGAACAGGCAACAATTTGCTTTAAAAATGCCATTAAAAATGCCAGCTACTCACTTGTGAAGGCACTATTTTGGAATTTAAAACTATAACACACAATATTCACTATTTTCAAATATTGTAGTATAATAAAACATATTATTTTCTTTAATGATTACATTTTATTAACGAAAACCGATGATAATCTTCATCTGTAGTTACAATGGTTACATATGTTATACATGCAGCATCTTCATTTACATGCTCACACTCAGGATAAACAATATGTCAGTTTGCTGTTTCATATTTAAAATCTATGACAATGTACAGTACGAGTCAAAAGTTTGTAAACATATAGGAATGACCATGTCTTGTCCTCTCCTGTTGTGTTACCATCATTGTAAAATGGTTTTCTAATGATCTGTTATTATTTGAAACTAATAAACTTGCATTAGCAAACATAACATGCTATTGGAGGACAGTACTAATGTTTGCTGATTATAGGCCTCTGGATGTTTATGGAAATACTGCTTTAAAAAACAGTTGTTTCCAGCTACAATAGTCATTAATAATATTAACAATGTCTACAAAGTTTTCATGATTTTGCCTTTATACACCACCACAATTGATTTGAAATAAAACAATCAAGATGTGATTGAAGTGAAAACTTTTAACTTTATTTTTTTAACAAAAATATGGCATTTGCCATTTAGGGATTACAGGCATTTTAGTACCTCCATTTTCAGAGGCTCAATAGTATTTGGGCAAAGTGACCAGTTGTTTGCACCTCGTTGCAAGTCCTCTGTATTTACATGAATGAAGGTGTCTCTTTTGTGATGTTGTAAAGAAGTTAAAGAGGTTTTTATTCACCAAGGAAAGGGTTCTATGACTATCCACTTTTGTTGTCTTATGGTTGAGCTCACCAGTGTTACCTTTTTTTAAAGAATGTACTAAACTGTTGCTGTCTCTCTAATAGATTTGTTGTTTTTTCAGCCTAATCATGGTCTCATTCACTTCACTTCACATTCATTTTATGTTGGTAGCTCCAGCCAAACTGATGCCAGAGACCAGTTCAATACTTGATATCAAATGCAGACCTTTTATCTGCTTCATTTGTCTTGAAGTAATGAGAGAATGGACCACACCTGGGCAATTAACGTCTTGTCAGTCAATTGTCCAAACACTATTGAGCCCCTGAAAATTGAGGCACTCTGTTCAAAGATAGCTTATTATGCAAAATCCACTTCTTAGTCATTTTTATACATTTATATGGGTCTTTGCTCCATACGGACACGTGCCAAGTGGGTAAGCAGTGGACTTTCTGCTTTTTGTTACATATTTCTGTTTGTTAGAATCCAAAAGTAAGCATACTGGTTGGATGGAAGAATGTCTTGTCAGTGCATTGCACCACTATGACGACTGTATAAAAATTCACTCTACTTTATGAGTACATGGTGAGGAATTTCCTTGAGTCAGGACAGCATGTGGGTAAATGTGTGTCTGTGAATGTGACCTCCATTAGCAGCAGCTGAGGAGATCCATCCAGAGGGGGCAGTTTGTTTTCCAGAGAAGGGTAGCAATGGTGGACGGCCTTTGATTTATTAGCACCATGAGCTAAGTGACCATGATGAAGTGTATTTCCATTTTAAAGACTACACAGCTTCATCTAGCATGAGGGAAGACTAAAGTTAAAGGTGGAGAAATGCTGAGGAAAACGGGTCCCTAAAATGATAGGAGTCAACAGCTGAGGCAGGACTGAGCGAAGAGCAGAAAACTAAAATAAACACACAACAAGGTCTGTTTTTAGCATGTGAAATTTGAGAGATATAAAAAAATATATTTAGAGGCACTAAAATGAATTAATACATGCAGATGGAGGAAAATATGTTCTTAGATGGAACATTTCTATTAGGTTTTTAATCCTGTGTGAACATGTTGACATACCTCATAGCTCAGGAAAACACTGTGTGATAGCTACTGCCAAACTCTGCAGTCATGCAAAGTCATGAAAGTAGGGCTTTGCCAGTGCACAGCAGATACGTCACAATATGGATATTGGCATACTGCTTTTTAAGTGCCTCTGCCAATAACAGCTATATGAAAATAAAATCAAAAGCTCTTATGGACGTGTTATATGTCTGTAGCAGGGGGCTGCAGAGCTCGCGTGCATCCTCTAACAGACAGGCTCCCATTCAGAGAAGTGATGGAGTATTTGTTAAATGAAAACACACCTGTCTTTAGGACAAATATGTGCCACTAATTACCTGTCTAACCTAAATATCTGGGCACCAGATGTTGCTAAAACACAGCGAGACAGAGACAAATTGTGGCATGCTGTTGTAGCCCTGCACGTAAATATAGTAGAGGCTTAAATCATTTTTTCCTTGACCCTGTTAGAGAAGTTGTTCAATGTGATTTTGGAGCGTGCCGAGCCTGTAGGAAACTAATTGTAAAGATAGGGTGAGGTATTTACGGTATCGCATAATCTCTCTCCCCACTCTCACTCGCACTGTCTCTTGACCAAGTCATAAGCAGGATTACATTTTGATCTGTATCCTTGCTTCCAATTCAGATTTCTATTTCAGTTATCCTCCTCCTCCGCCTCCTCCTCTTTCATCCCCGTCTTGAGTAGAGGTAGAAAAAAATATGCTTAATGACTTGTACAAACTATAGTGGCACAACAGATTTCTCGTGAAGCTACGTTCACAGAGCACCTTGAAAAACTTTTCACGTCTAAGTTACAGTAACCCAATAAGAAACCTTTCACACAGCACTCCCACTTTGTCCACTCAATGCACCTGCTCCTCCGCACGTTCCTCTCCTTCTCATCTTCTCACTTCACATCTGTGCACTATTCCACAGACTGACCATTCGTGTTTGGTGTTATTTATCAGTTTTTTATGCTTCCAGCTTTCACACTGTCTTTTTAAAGAATGGATAAACAAAACACTAAATAAGAGGCTGTAGTGGGACCCAGAAAAACTCCAGCTGAATCAGATCAAAACAAAATTAAGGAAAAAATGGGACTTTTTTGGAAAATGAAAATGTCTTCTCTCTCAGATAATCACTTATTTCTTGTTTCTGGGCTACATACAAACCCTTTCTGTTGTTATTCCAGGGAGACTGTGCTACCTGTTTTTGTTATGGCCTGCAAACCAGCCCTGTGGGCCACCTATTCTGGGACTGGACCAAACATTAAAGAGACAATGATCTTTTGCACAGAGAGAGCTAACGGCTAAGGGTAGATTTGCAAAGGAGACTGGCTGCATGGAGGCATAAGTAGAAACGGGTTGGGAGGGGCAAGGACTGAAGGTATAGGAGCAAAGGCATATAGTCTTGAGTTTATTTTGGTTGTCATCTGAAATTGTTATTGGGCTTTTAAACATTTTATAAAGATTAACTGAACCAAGTAGAAAAACAATGTATGTTACATGGCTCACCCACTGTTTATACAGAATAAAAACTATTCTCCGCACAATCCTGGTTCAGACTCTATGTTGAGGTCTTTGAGCCAGAAACTGAATCACTGCCCTGAGCTCTAAGCTTTAACCTCACTGTGGCTGAACTGGGAGAAAAACTGTTTCTCTATATTGTGATAATATGAGGCCCAGTCTCATAACACAACTCAATAACATGCTATGATGCAAAGTAATTTTTGCTTGAATGAAGCATCATATTTAGTGATAAAGACAGAGACTCAAGGAGGTACGCACTATAGACCTGACTGTGTTTTGTTAGGTTTAAACTAGTCCCAGCTTGTGCCTTTCATTTATTAAATAATAACTATTAAATGATATAAAATTTCAGAGTCACAGAGGTAATCTTGTAAAGCAGTATATGATGACTATTTCTAAATCGATAGAGTTGTTTTTACGTCATTCACCCAAGTTCTGGGTATTTCCTAAATCTTCATAGACTTTTCTACAAAGTTCGGAGTCAAAAACCATTTGGTTCAGTCCAGGAAAAGTATAATTTTGGTATTTTTTTCTTTTTCTTTTCGATTTTGTAAACTGATTATGCCAGATGCCCCTTTCTGACACAACCCTCCCCGATTTGCACGACACTTGGGACCAGCACCCGGTGTACACTGGCTTGAGCATTTGCTGGGATTTTATGGATTTGTGGGATTTGGGTATTTGGGGTAGTTGGTCTGTGACCACCAACCCTAGGGTGGAAGTTTAATCACTGTATGCGGACAAAGTGGATATTTTGGAGGGATAGAAATACAGTGTCTGGTAACATTTTATTGATATATTCACTAGCAACATATTAGCAACTAGTCATTTACTGTACATTAATTGTGAATTTATGCCCATTGTGTTAATAGAAAGCATAATCTGACTGTTGTTACAAATACTCTACAAAATCTATTTTGTAGTATTTGTGTTGAGTTAAGATGTGTAGGAATGTAACTATTAGGAGACAGGGTTGCGTAACATGTTGGTAAGATAGACAAACTCCTGCACATTTATCTTATGTGCCTTGTAAATGGAGTAGCTCTGATTCTTCTTCTCTTTTCCGTCCTTTTTTTGTCTTTGCTCCATCCTGTCATCACACCACAAACAGCCATGTTTGACTTTGTCTTAAAGGACAGGATAATGAGACAGAGTATCTATTTGTTCAGCGTAATGTGTGTCTTCAGACACTGTTAAAAGACATGTGAACCTCTTTATTTCAGCCCTGGTGAGAGCGATTTTGTTTCTAACATGTCTCATTTTTTACCCCTTCCTCTACTCACTACTGTTCACTTCCATGAAACAGCAGATTTACATTGCTGAGGAAATGCACACTCATTGGTGAGTCAACTTGCCAATCTTAATCACAGATAACGAATATGCAGCAAAGGTAAATATGTCCATTAAAGGCCTCTGGGGGTGGGATTATAACTAGTCAGTGGCCTATGAAATGCAGAATCCTCCATTCAGAATGCTACACACACCATTCTCCTGTGTGATATCAGCCATGAGCGCTCATTCTAATTATTTGGGCAAATGTACTAATTAGCTATCAGGTACCCACCCCTACCCTGGCCCCCACCCTCACTTATCACCCTCCCCTGACATCTTTTGTATTCAAAATAGGCTCCCAGCATGGATGGAATTTTTCAGGCCATCAGCAAATATTTACCAGTTCCATCTCATTATGTTCCAGGCTAAAATGCTGGCTGTGAATATCTTAAGGCCCCTGGTACAAGCCATCTAAACTTTGCCTTGACCTTTTACTGCTGGCTGCCCGCTCTAGCAATTGAGGAGCATTTTCAATATGTAGGCACACATGCCCACACACACACACACACACACACACAGCATCTGTGTCATCATGTCTCAGTGCTGTTTCGTTGTAGACTTAAGACTAAAGCAAACTGATGATTATGCATATGCACCTTCTTCCACATGGTTCACCTCGCCATCCCTGCCTCCTGCTCTGATCAGTCCATTAACTTACATCTTGTTGTATATATCTGGTTTAGCACGATCAACGGAAATGCTGACAGCTCTTATTTCTTTGGCTTTGGCGATTAGCAACTTGGTCCTTGTCAATACAATAGTAATGAATGAGCCAGATGAATGCGATTTGGAGGCATAATCATTTTTTGTGATAGTTTGATATTGCTGGTCTGCATTTTTGCTTAAAACGCAAAGTGATTAATCAATAATTAATTTTGAAGCAGGGGCACTGATAGAGGCAAAACGATGAAAACATTTGCCATAAATCTCCACTTTATTGCTGGCACTATTGAGGGATTTGTGGCAACACCTCGTCAGTCTTGGTAAGTATGTTGTGAGCATTTTCTGTATGGTTTGCAAAATGGCTGCAAGAAAATATTCATGGGTCTTATTTACTGCCAAATGTCTTTTTATGCAGGGGATATTTGTGTACTTATCAATTTTATTAAAGCTGAAAGCTCATCTCTGCAAAGTCTGATGGTGCTACTGTAAGTCAGCTGGAGGATCACAGAAGTGAGGCTGCTGTGGATGTTAGAATATAATCCTCTTTCATTAAGGCTTTTGGGACCATGTCCTGTATTCTTGTGACTACAGACTGGATGAACTGGATGTCATTTTGCAGGCACGCACCTGCATGTGGTGCGTTTTCTCTTAACATTAGACATGAATATTGTGTCCGAGGTCCCAAAACACTATAAAGTCTGTGTGTTTTTCATACAAAGGAAAAGTTTACATGGAAATAAATCTTCTTTGCTTTTTTACAAAGGGACATGTGATGATTGAGACCAGGTACGAGTGCCTAGTACAAGTGAATAGATCTGTTCTCTTAAAACTCAACTTCTATTATGCTACTCCACAGGTTCATGTAAATGTCTACTATGACCTATCCAGAGAAGGGTGTTGTGGGTAACTGTAGGTCGCAGAGACTTAAAAAGGAGCAGACACCCCAAATTCAACAATGCATTGTGCAGAGCTTGCATCGAGTAAGCTTATTGGTGGTCTTTTAGTAGGTGGGATCAAAATGGAAAGGTAAAGAAGATGGTGACAAACAAGAAGAAACAAAAAGAAAGATGTAGCAGCTAGCGGAGTGACTAGCAGAAGAGGTTGAGGTAAGTGGAATTAGGACGAACGTGTCTTGTTCTTCTTTACACCAACAAAAACACTGCCCCTAGTGGAAATCTACATTCAAGTATGTAGCATAGTAACATCTGATGTACATAGTCAGCCTGCACAAGTACTATTCTCTGATATTTAATATATATATGCATAATGTCAACTCTTCAATTGCTTACCTTCTTGCTGTCATCCAACTCTATCTTTGATTCATAATCCACAGTTACAAAACAAAATAGGGTTTAGCCCCAGAAATATCCCTCCACATCATCATTTTAGATGTATAGAGGGTGTGTGTGTGTGTGTGTGTGTGTGTGTGTGTATGTGTGTGTGATTAAAGAAGACAATGGTATGAATTTAAAAACAATGCTGTATGCGCCAGGCTTTGATGCTGAGCCAAACTCAATCGTTCCCAGAGGTGTTTACCCCCGTCTCTTCCTACCACATTGTTAAACAGTACCTCTGTACGTTTTTATAACACCATTGTTAAGCTCAATAGATTTTTATTTGGCTGCGTTACTCCTCTGTCACTTGCCCATACTCTTTCTCTCAGCCTGGCCATGTTTGTGTGTTTGGATTGCCCCATCCTTTCACCTGGAAGTGACTAGGTGTGTATTTATAGTTCCTTAGACAGAGACCCCAGACCAAACATCCTCTTCCTCTGTGGAAATTGCAGAGACTAGAACAGCAAAAATGTTGACTCAAAGACGGCTTGTGTCTCTCTTTAACACAGCTTTGGATTATATGTGTTTGGGTAGAGAGACATTCTTATTTGTTTTTAATTAAACCACCATCAAGCTGTGGGACAACATATCTGTGTGACCTTTTATTATTATTTAGCTTACTTAATCAATTCGTGCAGTTGCAGAAAAAAAGTTTCTGGTGTTATGTTCTCATTGACCTACACAGACTTTAGCTTCACAACTTTAGTGTTTTTTTTTTTCCTGTGCAGTGTCATTTTTAAAACATTACATGTCGAACGATTCTAGGAGATATGTAAAAAAATGTGTGCTGTCGTGCTCCTCCAAAGTCACCAGTGTTGGAACAATGGTCACTTTCAAGCCACATTCATTTTAATGAACTGTGTATCATTAGCTTTGGTTTTTATTGTAACTTCATATAGATAAAAGTTCAACAAGTCATCAATTATATCTTCATTGCATAACTGTAACCATAACAAAGTTCAATTTAAAGTTCTCTCACTGATGAAAACCTTCAACGGGATCACCCTAGGTCACCTTCAACCCCTATAGAGCACAGTGATCTCCTGTAATTTGCATACCGCCTTGCTATTGGTGTAGAGGATGCTATGACCTACCTAAGCACGGGTCACTCTTGCATCCGCAGTGCTTCCAGGGTCATGTTGGTCATGTCTTGGCTTCTTAGTGCCTTTATCACTTTCAACCAGCTCTACTGAGGGTAAGGATGTAACGGAGGGAAGCGAGTTAAAATATAGCTGGTGCGAGCTTAGCCATTCATACCAGTAAAACAAAGGAAATGGTGATCAACTCTAGGAAGAAAACTCCTCACATCCAGGGTGTGGACGTTGAGCTTGTTGTGTCATAAGCACTTGTGTGTGCATGTAAACAACAAACTTGACTGGTCCAACAACACGTAATCCCTGAGAAGTCACCTCCACTACCTGAAGAGAATGAGGAAATGAAGGAATGAGGCTTTACTCAGAACTGTCTGTGACACAGTGGTAACGCCGGTTTCTCCTTTTATGCTGTGATCTGCTGGGCAGGAGATAGGAATAAACTCCATAAGCTAATTAGATGAGCCAGTTCTGTTCTGGACTGTCCACTGGACTCCACTGAGCAAGTGATTGAGAGGAGGGTGTTAGCCAAGTTGTCATCAATTATGGACAATAGCTCTCACCCTTTCCATGAGATTGTAGAGGCCTTGACAAGCCCCTTTAGCGGCAGACTGCTAAACTCACGATGTACGAAGGAGTGCTGCTGCCAGTCATTCATACTCACTGCAACTAGACTCTTTAACTGCAGCACAACTTAAGCTGTGATAGCTTAGCAAAATCACATGAATACTGCATATTTATGGATATTTTAGCTGCACACATGTACCCTCTTTATTTTCTGGAAATATCTAAATTGTTTTATCTTGTCTTCTGCAATTTCTGTGCAAACTTGTCTATTCACATCAGAACAGATAATGCCCTTGTATTTGTCTTCTGTCACTTGAGCTGCTGTGGCATGTGAACTTCCCGGATCAATAAAGTATATTCTTAAGTTTGTCTTCAGTGTGTGAATGGTAAAACGAAACTCATGCTAGTATGTATCACCCAGAGGCTGCACTAATGCCTCTAGATGGATAGAGACTTTTTGTGACTTTTATTTGAGTTCAAACAAAAACACAGATAACAGAAAATCCAGCATTTTAACACCACACCTGAATACAGTTACCCTTTTCAAGTCCATGTCAGACTTTGTGTCATATTTACTTTATGTCCATTTGTGCAGGACTCTATGGTTGCTCCTTGTGTCAGGTAGTACAGATAGAAGAGTGAGCGATGAAGAAAGAATGGATAAGGGAGAAAGGATGAATTTGAGAGCAGAGGAGAAGAAAGTGAGAAAGGGGTGAGGAGAAAGGCGTCTGTGTTACAGCCATCTGTTGTGTGTTCCCCAGCAGCAGCAGCAGCAGCAGCAGCAGCAGCAGAGCAGAAGAAGGTGAAGTCTGTCCGCATCTATCCTCTGGCCGCACATCACAGGCCTGCCGTTGGCCCAGTGTCTGCCCCGCTGTCACTCTGTGTGTGCGTGCATTATGTGGCCAGCGTCGACCCTAGACACGAGCTGCTCTGCTGATTTAATGAGAAGGGCTGGGTTGCCATGGCTAGGGCAGGGACTCTCTCTCTCTCACTCAAACACACACCACTCGACGCGCCCAGTCTATTCCCCACCACTCCCTCCCAAAATCATACATGCTTGTTGAAACTTCCACAGCTTACCCGTAATGCAACTTAGATAGAAAATAGAAAAAAAAATATCTGGTGTGCGTCGCCTGGTGTGCATTTCGGAGTTTTGCTAAATAAATGCTAATATAGACAAAGGGGGGCACACGTAGGAGCGAGTGCTTGGTCTCTCGCCTGGCCGGTGTGATGGCAGTGTGGCACTGTGGCAGTGTTTTAATGATGCATCTGCTTGTGTCAAATGATTCTGGGCACATGGCGAAACCCGGGGCTGCTGGCTCCTTTGATGTCACTGAGCATGCATGCACACACGCTTTCTTGGAAATACTCGCACAAGCACTTCTGCATGCAGCCACACACCTTTTTAACATACTCCTACCAACACACAAACACAAACACACACACACACATGCATATTGCCATACAGCTATGTACCGGGCAGCGGTTCACTCGAGCCCCCTTTGGTGCTGTGGTGGCTGGTTTTAATGTCCCTGCCTAATGATCTGGCACACTTCGAAAGGTAAATGATAATTTGCTTTAAGTGGAGCCTTTAGGCGGAAAAGCCTTGTAGGGCTTAGCTGTCTCCCTGAAATGACAGTGTTTACCACAAGCAGCTCTTGACAGATTTCATTTCAAATATGACTTCTTATGTTCAAACATGAAAATGTATCAGACCAGCATCCTGACTGCTGCATGCTGGACGAACCATCATACGGTACATCTGTATTTGTGAGTGTTTGTAATTCTGAGAGACCCTCGAAGAAGGTGCCCAGGAGTCGACTGAAGACGATTCAGTTGGAGACAGATACTGGTGGACGGACATGGCAGCAGCAATTACCCACAGAGAGACAGAGGAGAAAAATCTCTTTTTTCTGTGGGAATGATTTAGAGGCTGTGAAAGCACATTCTGAGACGATGCAAACATCCAGCCTTGGTGTCGTGTCTCTTTGTACAAGAAATCTGGGCAGTTTCTCATTACTGAAAAGGGGACTCATTATCACTTTTGTATACTCTCTCCATTCAGTTCTTCATCAGGCTTTGTAAGCACAAAAAGTGCTAAAACAGTTTTTTTCGTTGCCCAGTTCTCCTCACTTGTAAATCAGACAGGAATTACTGTGATAAGCGAGTGGGGAAACTGCTGAAAGTACATGTCTTAACACGGCAGCATGTTGGGTTTATGACAGCTTTCTTTATTTTGTATCTGTACACACATTTTTGGTTGAGCCACAGACGCAAACAATAAACACAAAGACTAACACCAGTATGTGGTTAAGTGCTTTTTGTTCGTGAGCCACTTAACTGAATGACTAAAAAATAGCTCTAAAGGAACATCGCCGAACGCCACCGCAGACATCGCCATGCTGCTGCAGCTCGAGGGGTTTAAAACTGGTCTCAGACAAGGAGTTATGAAGGAACATATGAGGCAGCGAAAGAGTAAAGGAGGTGAGAGTAAATATCAAAGAAAGGTGAGGGAAGTAGAAGACAACTATGTAAAACAGAACAAGAAAACAAGATGAGAGGGGAGCACTTGACAGTTGGGGCTGTAGGGCGGATGTCCTGTCCCCCATCTCCCCTGCCTCCTACTGGCTTTCATCCTTTTGCTTTTTTTATCCCTTCTTCAAGTCTTTCTTTGCCCATAGTAAGTTACTATGTTATATTATTATTAATGTATAATAATGTGTTTTATCAACAAGCCTTCCAACTATAATGCCCATATTGCTCATTTAGGCCAACCCTCTCATATGAGTGTTTGCTGTAAGTGTAAGCCCCGCTTGTTGAAAATTCACCTGTTTTGGAGGCGACATTCCTCTGTTGATCATCGCGTAGCGCTCCACTTAAATTGCATCTATATAATGCAACAGTAGGAAAAAAATCTGCACATGGCTTAAACCCCAGACTTTCAACCCAAAGAAATAAAGACCAGCAACTTACAATGGTAGTTTTTGACTGAAAAGTGCATTCTGGGTCAGACTTGGGCATGCTCCAGGCTCGTGTTGTGAGCGATACTGGAGTGAAATGGAAGCGTAACATATGGTGCTCCATCCAAACTCCACCTGCTCAGCTCTCCACTTGCTCCCACTGCAGTGTTCACATTTTTTGGTACGTACTGTAGGTTAGATTTAGGTGCCAAAGAAACATGATCACGTGATTGGTTACAGTAACAGCAACAGAACTCTGGTGTCCTGTGGGAAAGTTCTGCACTTTGTTGTGCCACTGATCCACTTCCACCTCAATATAGTGACAAACTGCCACTATACCTATTTGCCAGTACCTTTCCAATACTACTATATTTTAGTCTAACTTAAATGGTGCATGCACTCTGCTGCACCACATTTGTTTCCTGTTTCTCATCATTGTTTAACAATTGCATTTGTCTTCTCTAGGACATTTCCTTTAAAAAACGTCTTGACAAAACATCTTTCTCGTGCACTAGCCTTTTTATCTCTTTACTTGTCTTAAACTGGTGGAAAAAGGCATGCTTTTAAGAACTGATTGTGGTAAAGTGATGGGGAAATGTGATTTCCAGGCATTAGCAATTTGTGTGTATGGTCGGAGTAGCCGCAGGGAAAGGAGATGCTGTTGCTTAAGCTGCTGATTTCTTCCTGCTAAGGGCGAGGAGAGGGGGAGGCCCTAGGGGCTCAAAGCCTCGGGAAATGTCTGGATATCTCTTAAGAGGCTGTTTCTCCCCGGCTGTAATGGAGTGTGGAAGATAGAAAAACAGAGCATTTGTAGCATAAAGTTCACTTCATGATCACTTAACTGTAAGACACAGAGGGTCAACTGTAAACTGACTTCACACACTGTGCTTAAAGTATTGCTTTTAAGGCATTTTAAGGCATGACGAGCTAAGGATATATTTTCTATAATTTTGTTACTGTCAGTAAATCTGAATGAATAGTGTCTACCGGCTGTAACATCTGTGAAACCACGACCAGATTTAGTTTATAGGGCTGCGCCATTAACTACCACTGTTGTACAGAAATGGAGGCCACAGTGTTTCTGGTGATGCATTTCTTCATTACAAAAATATCTATAAATAGCTGCACAATAATAATCACTTTCACAGTCTCTGGAGAGTAGCTCCTTTGGTTTACATTCCTGTGCTAGCTTGTTGTGTTACATATCACAACTTCCTGGTTTTGGACTAGAGGTTTTTGATACATTTGTAGAAGTGCACTTCTACGAGCTACAGGAACTTCAACAGAGACGCACTGAGAGGGAGAGACCGAACAATACTCCATCAACTAATACAGAGGCACTGAGAAGCCCCAACAGAGCTCAACAGCAGACTGGTCAAGCAACTGTGGTCAGTGCTCGGCAAACACAGAAATTAGATGCTAAACAGCTGATAAGTGCAGGAGCTGGCACGTATCAGTAAGCTAAATTAATTTCTAGAATTACAGACCTTACACTTAGTCTCATAAAGCTGTTTTATTTCTGTTATATAGGGTCACATTTAAATTATATTCAGTTCACCAGATAGTCTCAAAATCTTTCTGTCTGCCATTCGCAGAGGTGGTAGAAGTACACTAACTCAATACTCACTCAAAGTTCAAGTAGTTTCCTTAAAAAAAGTACTCCACTATTAGTAGAAGTACCACTTCAAGTTATTTAACTAAGTATTTAAGTAAAGTACTGAGTACATTCTATAAAATGTATTTGATGTACTGCAATATTAAAAAATTACAATTTGAAGCTTTCAATAACATAAATCTACAAGTCCAGTTTAATTTCACAAACTCAAAATCATAGCAAAGAAAATGGATATTAATTAATTCAAAGTAAAGGATAAAGTTACCTAGCAGAGCTGGTCACAATGCATCCAGATTATTACTTTTATGTATAATACATATGCATCAACAGTTATTAGTTAATTGCATTAATTGGTATTTGTAAGAATTTTAATCTGCAAAGTAACTAAGCTTTAAAATAAATGTAAATGTAGTGGAGTAAAAGTACATCTCTCTGTGTGTTATAGCAGAGGAAAAAGTAAAAATAGTAAAAAGTACAATTATCTCAAAATTGAACATAAATACAGTACTTGAGGAAATATACTCAATAACACCCCTGGCCTTCAGTTGTTCAACAGGTAGTCAACTCTTGTGTTTTTTTTAAGCTTTTTTAATAAATATGTGTATTGTATTTATCAACTTTAATGAGTAATGAACAGATTATTTTGTGTAAAATTTGACTTCAAGTCCAAATCCAAGCTGTAAATACATTTTGTAATTGCTGCAAACTGTGTAAAACATTCCTGAAAAGTGAAAGTTTTGTGCCTCAGTGTTCTTTTGGTGGCCTCCTCCCAAGTTAATTTATTTAAAGACGCTGACCAACTCCAATTACATGGGGCCCTTCCTTTGATTCGCTATTTTCCTTTCTTCACCAGCCATCTTTGATTCTTGGGCCGACCCACCTCCTCTTGCACACAGCTGCCTCCTCGCTTGTTGTTCTTGGCACCACATCCAAAATTTCTGCAGTCCCCTCAAAAATAAGAGGGACATCAAAAGGCTTTCTCAGGGTTCTGTCGACATGAACATCGCTGAACCTTGTCTCTCAGGCGGTGAGTAGAGTCAGTGTGTGTAAGGAGGGGTGGCGGCGGTGGTGGAAGCCCCATTTGTGTGGAAACGTGACAGAGCGCTAAGGGCCCTCTCCTTTTCTGACAAAGAGCCCCAAGTTTAAAGCTCAGCCACTGATCCCCTTCCAGCAGCCACAGTCCTCTTCTTCTTCATTCCATGCCACACCGTGACATGCTACTCGTTGTCAGCCTAACACAAAAGAGTGCTGTTTGCCTGACCTTAACTCTTTGAAGAGATTATATATATTTATCTGTCTCCTCCCTTCTTTTTAAATATCACTGTTCCCCTTTCTTTCTTTCTTTGTGTTGTGACTGGATGACATGAACTAAATTTGTCTTGTAGCTAAAGCAGTTTCTGTTGTCCACAGTTTTAATTCATGTTTTCACCCAAGATGCAACTACGCTGTAAGAAATTAGGTCTGCATGTGAAAGTTCAACAGTCCCGCTAAGCTAAATCCAGCCAGTGTTTACAGCAAATTACACCTTTCATTTGTGCTAAATTGGTTTCTCACTCAAGCTAAGTAAAGATATGCGTTGTCTGAAATATTCAGTGTGTATTCATAAAATGTGTACTATTTGTGTATATGCATGTCAAAATGCAAATTGCACAGACTGGAACCAAAGTGTCGATGTTCTATGCTGTTACTCAATTCTGCCATCCTATACCCTTCTGACATTTTGTCTCTTATGTTTCTTTCTTCTGTAAATTCATTCTCCATAAGGTTTACTACAACTACATGTTTATCAGATGACTCCTGTACATCTTTGACATATTTTGTGTATCATATACAGTTTTATATTAATATCTTTACTATTTTACAAACTGTAAACCTCTGTTCGTAGGTGCATCTCAGCGTTCACATGCAAACGGAAAGGTGACTGTGGTCTCCTTGCTGCATATGTCTAGTTACAGGGTGTAAATGTGTCTAGATATTGTGTTGTGGCCGTGCAACACATCCTGTGTGATAATAGACCTGGCAACAAACAGGGCAAGGTGGGGGGATAGGAGGGTTTTGCACAGAGGGGGGCAGGCACTGACAGGACACAGCACGTGTGTGGCATATACATATTCACGGGAGTACATATACATGTTTATATGCAAGTGTGTCCCTGTGTGTGTGACTGGGCTCGTCAGTTACCAGAGAAATGGATGTGTTGGCCCCATCAGAGAGTCTCCAGCTGGTGGAGATGCTTTGGAAATGGTGCCTTGGCAGCCGCCCGGTCAGGGGGGAGTTTGCATCTGTGCTGCCTTGGCACTGGATTGCAGTTGTGGTGGATGGAGGTGAATGGAGGGGAAACGGGTGGCTGGGTGGATGGGGGCTGTGGGGGACAATGAATGTGTATGTGTGTATGTAGGGGTTTGTGTGTTAAAGGTTGTAAGGTCTGAAGGCCAACCCTCTTTTTATTTTAACTCCTCACCTTGCATGCATACTTGTTTACAAAAAAACAGACATTTTTGTGAGGACCCTTCCTGGACATAATGCATTTTCCAGCCCTCACCTGTAACTCCCACCATCAAAAGTGTGCCTCACCCAACCCTGACCCTAACCTATACCTAATTATATCCCTAAACCTGCAGTGACTGCTTTTTGGCCACATGGGAACAGCTGAGCTGATCACCTGCTTATATACACGTCCAGTATTTACATTATCAAATATACACTAATTAGCAACAACCATCTAGTGATGTTAATACCAATTATAGCTAGTTTAACCTTAAAAAACAAGACGTAACCTCCTCTGAATTCTTAATAATTGGCCAAAATGACATCACTAGGATTTTTGGAAAAAATAAATTGGTACTCACAAAGATTCTAATTCAGCTAAATTGAACTTATCCAGCTGTCTTGACAATGTTAAGTTCCCTCACAAGTCAGCAACACACATTTATGATTGTTGTATCCCAAACAAAATCTCCACAAGTAGAATGCTATTATTAGCTATTGCTATTGTTAAACAAACTACACCATTGTCAAATGACTCCAACCACCTACATGTGCAGATGCATTGGGCCATGTGGCACTGCAAGTCCACTCAACAAAGTATTATGATATATTAGTTGTGAGCTCATCAGCTATAACAATTTATCAGCTAGCCCTGCAATTAATCAAGGCTGCTAAAGCAAACATTTTGTGATGAAGCACATATACATGTTGCTATCTATCTATCTATCTATCTATCTATCTATCTATCTATCTATCTATCTATCTATCTATCTATCTATCTATCTATCTATCTACATTCTCCACATGCTTCACTGCAAGTATTATAATCAAATCAAGCATCTTATTCTTTGCTCATTCATCCCTGTCACAGCTGTTTTTATCTTCCGGCAACTGTTAATATCTTTTTCACCATGTGTGCTATGGGTTATAATTCCTGAGCATGGTGATGATAGGAGGAAGTTGTCTGGAATGAGCATTTAGTTGAGCGCTAGCTACAGCAGTTTGGATGTGACACATTTCACAGACCCAGGGTGAAACACAAGTAACCAGGAAATGAGCATCAACATGACTGGCTGACCTCAGACATGAGTAGTTAGTTCATGTAGTGCCCAAATGTGAGACATGCAGTTGTGAGTGTTTTATGTGATTGTTTCTGGTGTGAATATAAGTACACACACTTAAACACACGATACCATTGTCCTCATCCTCCATCCTACCACTAATCACTCACCCGACCCTTGACCAGACATGTGAGATTTTTCCATGCATTCTTTCAGTTTATGTGACTGTGGCTAAAAAGTGTGATGATAGCTATCTGCGAAGAAGATGAAGAGGTAAATGGAGTGATCACTATCATTCGCCTTCATTCATCTCTAATTTCTTCCTCATATTTTTGCTTTTGATAACCTTTTCTTTTAACATTTACTGCCTCTGTTTGTTTCTGCACTGACTTTATGCACATCCATTCCCTGTGTCTCACAAGTTTCTCAGTAGAAATGCTTTCAGTGGATGTTATTTTGTGAAAGGTACTTGCTGTCTAGTGATGCCCAGTCCAGAGCCGCATAGAGATGTGAACTGTGTAGTGTCTGATATTATTTCAAAACACCCAAGACAGTTGAAATGAGTTTCTAAAATTTGATTTGTGTTAATCACAGCTATAGCTGAGCTACTGACACCTTAATGTGATGGAGGAGTTTGTGTGTCCCTGAGAACCAGGGAGCTGTTCTGTTGGATGCAATAGCACTTGGTAGGTTCTCCCATGGCAAATATGTCTCAGGAGAGGTGCCAGACCAAGAGCAATTGGCAATACTAAAACGGTACAGCAGCTTCAGATCTATACTGCCTCATCTGGAACACAGAGGAAGGGGTCACCTACTGCGGCCAGACCTATGAGAGCAAGTGCTAAATATTGCCCAATAAAATGGTGATGACACCATGTGGGCCCTCACCTGCATGGGTAGGCATTTTAGGCAGGTGGGTTGTAAGAAGAAGCCACCAACTATGTACAATTGGTCTCAACTCTGAAAATAAAATGCTGTAGATGGACTGGACCTTTTGTGAAGTTATCCAGGATAAGAGGCAGCAGGCAGGTGGGTGAATGTTCACAAGTCCATGGCTAAATGCCTTCATGCTGGAGTTCCCCAGAGGATGAAAGAGCCACCACCATCCAACTGTAAGTCTCTGAGATGAGTGATTGGAAGGGACAGACTGTTTGAACTGAACCCAAGTGGTGCTTCATTATCAGAGTTCTGTGCTAGCCATGGATTCACCATAACAAACATAGTGTTTGAACTGATTTATACCTGATGGTGAGATGAATCAGAGGTTCCCAAATTTGTGGGGAGGGTATGTTGGGAAAGTCTGGCTGCAGGGTTTGAATGCAGGGTTTGACCCATGGAGAAGGCTCTAGAAACTGTTTGGCTGTCTTGGCTGACACTCCTCATGGACCAGGGCGTCAGCACCCATTTTCATAAAAGGCAACAGAAGTATGTGCTGCCATTGTGGGGATGTCATGGAAAAGTTTGTGCCAGGTTGCCTGAATAGAGTATCCAAACTGTAGATTGCTACCAGTAATATCAGATGCAAATATGTTGTTTCTTGTTTATGGGAAATGGTGAAATGGCGTCTCAGACTGACTGACAGATGAATTGGTGTGGCATCAACAGGCTTTATACTGGACCACTGTGGTCAAGAGGGCACTGAGCCAGAAGGCAAAACTCTCAGTTTATCAGTCAATTTACAGTCTCTTAGTTCACATGTTCTTGTTAATAAAAGCAGCGAATACGTTTCCTCCATAGGGTGTCTGGTCTCAGCCTTACAGATATGGTTAGGAGCTTCACAATACCAGCTCTTTAAGAGATTATTTTTTACAAATGAGCCTTGATTTCCCACCTTTGTGACAGTTTAAGATTTCAGTGCATACTTTACTGTAGAGCTTTGCATAAATCCCATAACCCCATCATTGAAAAGTCACACCTAAGCCAACCCACAAATTTAGAACTCTTTAGGTGGTTATGTAGAAGCAGATGAAGCCTCCAAATGCACAATCAATGAGCTTCACTTCCACATCAACAGAATTATTTGGGTCTCAAACTGTACACACCTTTTGGCATTAACACATCTAAAAGTGAGTTTCTATACTGTATAGACCTCCCTCTGTCCTGTGTGTGTGTGTGTGTGTGTGTGTGTGCGCGCGCGCGCACGCGTGTGTGTGTGTGTGTGTTGATTGGTTGGGGGAGAGAGCTTCTGGTGCTTCACTTCGATGTTCAACAGCATGTTTGCGTGTCTCAGCTCAGAGCATCTCTCAGCCTAATCCGTCCTTATCTCCCAGTGCGACAACACAACAAGAGGATCTTTAAAGAACACATTTCTCTTTTCCACAGTGCTGAGCTGCTCTAGTGATACTGTTTTACTGCTGACTGTGGTGTGTGTGTGTCGGGGTGTGCGTGCGAGCCACTGTATGTCTTTTCACTTCTCTCAGATTAATTCAATTCGAGCACATGTACGAGTGCCTTTAATTCTGCAGGAAACAAGTGCATGTGCTCAGGCCTGAGCTTGTGCGTGTCAGTGTGGAAGTGAATGCTGTTGTCATTCCACAGCTCCTCCTGCATCAAGCGAAAGGTTGTCTGTACGTCTTGACATTAGATAAATGCCTGGTCTGGTTGTACACACAGCTGTACCAATTCTCCAATAGGTCTCTCTCTCTCCATCCAGGCTGATCTAATGACTCACAGGAATGCATCGAGCCACTTGTCAGAGATCAATCATCTTCCTCAGGTCGTTCTACCGATTGTTTGAGTAGTGGGCCATTAGAGAGGAACTGTTTGGAGGTGTTTTGTGAACCTAAGCGCCTCCAAAGGTCAGCCGGAGAGAGAGAGACAGAGGCAAGGAGTGAGAAAAAACAGACAAAAAGAGAAAAGTGTGAGTGTGTGTGTGGTCGTTGCAGACAGTAGCAGAAGAAGAGAAAAGAGACAGGTGGAGGTATGGAGATAGAAAGACAGGTCTTCTGTCAGCCCCAGTGCGTGACTCCGCTGCCCTTTGTTAGTATGAATGCTTAAACAGCTCACCACAAGTGCAGAACCTGAGATTAATAATTCCCACGCACTGCCTGACATCCATCCCTGATCTGAAATATGCATGGAGGAGAAAAGAAGAGAGACAAGAGGATGAGGAGGAGTGGAAAAGAGAAGGGGGAGACCAAAAGGGCCTGCTAGATGGTGGCTGCCGAGCCTTTTGGAGAAGCACCGGATTCTGTTTTATGTGGTCTGTCAATGGCGCCTAATGAGGAAACCCACCTGTGATTTGCGTTGTGCAGTGAGCAAAACCCCTGGCCGTAAACTGCTAACATGAGGTGCCATCAACTTTTCAAAGGTCCTCCTCCTGAAGCAGCCACGTCTTCCCTTTTGAAACGAAGTTGGAAAATGGTGTAATTTAAAGTTGTTCAGTAACCGGATGGAAGACGTTTCCTTCTTCTTTATTTTGAAAGGGATTCTGCATGTATGATTGTGTCAGTGTGTGCATGTGTTTGCGTGTTTGTGTGTGACACCGTCTGTCCTTTGAAAAGAAATGGACTTGGATTTCAGAAGCAACAACTGATGATTAAAAGGTTTTATTGCCAAGCTTTCCGCAGAGGTACAATCATAATGCTGAGGTCATTTGAACAGCCTGAAACTTTGCTGCTCGTCTATGCGCGGCTGCAGGAAGTAAAACGCTGTGGCATCTCATTTTAAAACAGGAGAGGTGAACACAGTCGACACCAGATATGAAACTTGAATTTCTGTTGAGGTTTGGCTTTTAAACCTGCTGTCTTTCAGTAATCTGACCGCTGCGGTTGAAGTTATGTTTACAAATGGAAAGCTTATTTTAAGGCAGTTGCGTCTTTACCAGTAATTGGCGGTGTGGTGAGGACCTCTTGCAGGCTCCTATTGGGGGAAAAAAGCACTTCATAAGAAAAAGCTGAATTAAAATCAGCTGCTTAGCTGATAATGCAACTGCAGGTTTCTGTTACGACGGCTATGAATGTGATGAATAGTTTCAAATGCGAAGGGGGAAACAGTAAGAGGGAGTTAAAGACAGAGTCAGTGTCTCTGCTGCTATAGCTTATCACAGTGAAGGCCAGAAAACCATCATTTTGCATGCAATATTAAGATAGCTAAACAAAAGACATGATAAATACACAGTCAGGCAATTATCTTATTTCCTTTGGCTGCTAGTTTATATTCTTAATGCTTCTTTAATCTATTTTTTGTTTGTTTATTCATTTTTCCCCCTTGTTTTTCATTTTTTGGTTGTTCCTTCCCCGTTTTCACAAAGGAGAAGAGAAAAACTAGGGCACTCACTTTGCAATTACTAGTCAATCCCTACTTCTTTATAAGGCACTGAATTATTTTGTTTTAAAAACAAACAAACAAAAAAGCAACTTTCAACTGGGAAGAATATTTAATTGTTTTTTGATTACTTGGGAACGGGCCATGGGAATAGGCCTTTGTAAATATTTAAACAGATTCTGCATGATGCCATATTTCCATTCTGCCATTAATGTTTTTAAATTATTGTTATTGTCATCTGGGTTTGACGTTCACAGTGAAAGTTACTAAAAATAGATAAAACGAAACAAAAAAGAGTCAACATAGTTGTTTTTTTTTTTTCTGTGACGGTTAAGGCGATTGTAGAGAAATGAGAAACACAAGTGAAGCTGCTCAGGGCGACTTGACACCATGTTGTGTCCTGCACTTCCTCTGCTGCCCAGTGGATGGCAGCAGCAAGCAGAAAGCCCTAACAGAAGGCTGCCACTCAGTGATTATAATTTATGAACCATTTCTATTATAGGTGGGGTGTGCAGAGACAGTTACAGTAATAATTATCTGGACTGACATGTTTCCAAGGCAACCAACCCCCCACGCCCCACCCTTCTCAGCCATCTTAACATGGAGAGAGGAAGTGTGCTTGTATGTGTGAGCGTGTGCCCATTGCTTAGCATGGTGAAAAGAGGAAGGTGTGGGGCCTTGCTGCTGAGATTAGCTTAGCTATTAGCTACACACACACACACCTACACACAGTGACTTTGCATCATACTCATTCTGAGGGCCTGTTTGCTGTAAAGAAAGTATTGACTTTTAGTTATGAGGAGGCTTTTGTTGTGTAAGATCACACAGAATAGTTTGTATTCTGCTTTGATCCTTCAGCAAATGAATTAAGCCAGGAACAAAAAAGGACATGAAAATCCAAACGAACAGCATTTATGTAATAGATTTGAAGTGTGATTTGAGAACAACACAATCACCAGTGTCACCTCTGTATTTCAATATTTTTCCATCACTAAATCACCCTGCTTGTAGTTCTTGAAGGATAAATCAGAGCGATTCTTTTTGTGTAAAGGTCTATGCCTGATCAAATAAAGGATTATTGTATTTTCTTAACAGTTCTCGCAGAACTTCCCTTTGACTCTAACGCTCTCTGTTATTAAAGCCTGTGAAAGTGTCACATGCGATTAGTAACACTGACAAGGAGGACACAGTGATTCTGTTGTATTATCCTGTACACCAGTCAGCCACAACATTAAACACACCAGGTGGTGTAATGTTGGCCATGATCCACAGGTGTCAGAACATACAGTGCATTGCAGCTTGCTGTGTTCAGGGTCGTGTAGCCACAGACTGGTCTGAGTGCCCATGGTGACTGGTGTCCACCATGTTATTTTATGGCTGATTGATGTATAAGGAACCTTTCATCCAACATGCAAAAAAATGTACTAAGCGCCAGTTAACCCAGAACGAAGCTGTTAGCGCTGTAACAGCATCAATTTGCCAACCACAACATCCACTGTAGTTCAGCATGGAGTGACAGGATAATACACAATTAGATTGTTATGTCTGCGTTCATACACAGACAATAAAGGGCTTTTCAGACATGGACAATGCAACACTGCTGAATTCACCTGTCTGGTAAAGTGATGCCTTTTTGTCATTCAGACTGTCATAGTTTACATTAAAGTTCTCTGTGGCTCCAGTCACACACGATGGGACGTTTATGGAAGTCATAAAGCTCTCATGATATGTGGAACCTGGTGAATCAGTGGAAGCCAAAAGGGGAGAGAGCAGCTTTACTAATGTGATATATTTTTGTGAAGATTACTTTTAACACTTATTGAGATAATATGCATAATTTCAACATTACTTATATGTAGGTGCTGTATAATTGTTTTGTATTCTACACTCTACTTTTATAGGTAACTGCATAACATGGTGCACCTAGCCTTTTATGTGTTTAGCTCGTCAAGGTTAGCTGTTACACCTGGTGTTCTGACACCTGTCAGGCCAGGAATGATGACTGAATCAATATATTTCATTGTAAAAGAAAATCAAAGACTTAACTTGAATCATATTTTATTTGCAGAAATAAGGAGCCCAGTCTGCTGTAACATAGTATAAAGTATCACAATAAAGCTACAGTTTTAGAGCCAGAGACACTTATCACTGTCAAACTGATTAATACTGAGTGATGTGGTGCTGCTGAAGGTTCCTTTACATCAGTAAAACAGATCAAATATACACTGAGATACATTGTGTAATACAAACATCTTAATACAGATCAATACAGAACAAACCATTAGCCTCCTTCAGAAGAGGTTTGTGGCAGGCGACCAAGGAGTTCATGCACAAACAGATCAGAACTTTCAACTGATGGTGTTGGCTACCAAATCCAAGTGATGTCCATGGGTCTTAAAAGTCTATATAAAATCTTAAAAGACTCATTAGTTTGTTTTGAGAGGTCTGCACTAGTCTTTATGACATCATTTCAATGGGACACAATTTTATTGGTTGTCTTCAAAACCAGACCCAGATTCTGTAAAATGGGTTTGAAACTCCAAACAAAAGTGAGTTTCACATGATGGAGTAGTGCAGTACTTTATCTCCTCAGCAGCCAACATACTATGTATGTGAGTGGCCTGTCATAACTAAAGGTCATTGGTCTACATACAGATGGATGGGTCATTCCTTCGTCTCATGTCCTTTGTTTTGCCTTGACTTTCAGGTAATAGTTTGTCCTTTGACTACTTTAGGGCTTGTCTGAGTCAGTCTCAACTAATCTGCTAAACCTAAAAAGTGCAGGACAGTCCATGTAGGTCCTGCCAATTACATCACAGTACACTTCCCAAAAGCCACTGCAGTTCTCTAAAACCCGTTTGTTTATTTCTTCATGCAAATGTGCAGATCTTTCCCCCCTTCCCTCATATGCCCTCTTTTCTCTCAGGCTTTCTATGTTGGACCATCAGCCGTCCTGGGACGTTACGATATTCCCAGGATGTTTTGTCCTCCAGGAGTTTCAGCCTCTCACACTTTTATCCAAAACAAATTACAAGTGAGGCACAATGCAAGCATAATAAATAAATAATAAATAGCATATTTATGGACCCAACATGCCCCTATGTGTTACTGTTTCTTCTATACAGTCCTCTACATGGCAAGGTTGATTGTTTTGCTGTACACCGAAGGCATTTAGGTTTAAAGAAATAAGCTGGTATTAATAAAATATTAGGGCACATATGTGTATGTATGTATGTATGTGAAAATATGTCTTAGTCTCTATAACTGTAACTAACTTAACAGAGCACATTTTGCCCAGGATTTGTTAAACCTAAAGCACCTGCAATAATTATAATAATAATATATATATTCACACATGTTCTAAGAAAAGTGTAAATGGGACCAGAAGAGTGTGGTGTCTCAGCCGTTCTAGTCCACTTCATGTTTCTGGGTTACATACAGGCCTTCTGTTGTTTTACTGTGAGTTATTTTGCACAACCCCACCACCTAGCGAAACTTAGAAAAAACGCAGGTCCAAGTGCAAGTTCTCATTTCAACTAAACAGTGAAGCAGAAACTCGCTTCAGCCACACTACACATGTGACACAGTACACACATTCTCTAGAAACAATGTGAGGCACCTGTATAAACTCTGAATCATTGGTCACTAATCTCGCCACGTTGTCACTTCACATTATAGCTAAACTCTAGACATTGTGCTGATGTAATGTTTAGAGTTGTGCACAGCTTTATGTCAGTGAGGGGCAGGGGAGCATGTGTGCAGGAGGAATATTATCATACATTGGAGAACAGACGGTATGATAATACATTTGACTCCGACATTTCCATTCTCACATGCAGCTCACTTGGGTAATGTCCTCATATATTCAGATCTCCAGTGTATGTTCGAAAGCAGTTTATGTCGCTGCAGTGCTGCTGTACAAGAACCATCACTTCTCAGCTAACAGCTAATGGTAGCTAGGAGACTGGCTGTGGAGGTATACGTCCTGAGTGACATAGTTGTAGAAACAGGTTGGGAGAGACAAGGAGGGAAGTTGTGGCTGTAGGCTTTAGCTGTTGACTTTTGACTTATGTAACAGAGCAAATCAGAAACACTGTATAGTGTACAGTATACTTTACATGTATGACCCAGAATGCACTGATAAAGTAGACAGAATAACCAGTAGCTGTTAACTGATGTGATCTCTGTGAAAGACCTCTACATACAAATCGCCACTATGTCCATTTTCCTATTTTTCCCCAAAACTGTGAAATTTCCTTGCTCCGGTTCAAAGATCATACTGCTTGGAAAACCGGTTGTGTATCAAGTGCTGATTCCCGCAACATCAATATCAAATTATGAACATTCTCCATGGCAACCCCTGCTCTGGCTAGTGTACTGTTGATTGCACAATTAGGAAAGCCCTGTGTATGAGGTGAAGCTTGTGAAGCATAAGGTCTGACATTGATAATCTTTATGACCCCAGTCACACATGTGAAGTTTACAGATAACCTGCTCCAGAACATGCAGCTCCTGCAATCCATACACACAGTAAGACCCGTGCACAGATATTCCTGAGTTTCTCGCCTCACGTGGATGTAAATACTGTATGTCTTGTAGTGCGAGATCGTTGCACAAAGCAAGTCACTGCTTTTCCTGTCAGATCAGAAAGCAGCTACTGCAGCACAGCTACTTTGAAAGAGATGAACACTGAACTCATTAATGAAAATGGCAGTATATGGACTACTTCTTGCCAGATGTGGTTCTCTCTATTAACTCTGCTCCACATTTGAGTACTAGATACTCACTTTATTGTTTCATGGTAACATCCTGAAGAGGCAGTGAATCAACCAGAATTATCACCTTGTTCCTTTTATCCACATTTATTCAGGCTAATTATAAAGATAATTCACATTTAAAGTAGTAGTTTAGGGGATTGAACTATATCTGTAATATATGTAATTTATTGTACAATATGAGTTTTTAAGTATTAAAGGCAACATAACGTAATTGATTATCTTTTCTACAGTATCTATTATAATCACTTATAGAGAACATGTGTGTTTTCATAACATTGCATGCATGACATGACTTGCAAAAAACAACTTAAAAATAATTTGTTACTTTATTGTAAAATTGATTCACACAGTGTAAAATCTTCAATGAACAAGTCCACAGAAAACAAAAAAGAAAATGAATATCAAGGGGCCTTTAGGAGGGCACAATACAGTAGATAGATAAATTAGCCACATGCTGACTGATGACCCGACAGACGTGGTGTGGTCCTGTCTAAAAGTCACCTTTCAGTTGTAGCTGTAGATAGTCCAGACTTACTGCGTCCAGTTCCACCTCATGGACTTTGTGCACTCCTGCAAACAACAGTCTGCTGCCAAATATACATATCATTTTTTACTTTTTAATGACTTTTTTAGTAAAAAATTACAAAAATCACTACAACCATTTTAGCCATTTGCTTTTTCAGTAATCCACTCTCAACAAAAGGCTCCGTTGTGTTTCTGCAGCCTCATAAGAGATGGAGTGTGAAGCAGAGGAGGGGGGAGAATTAAGAGATACTTTACATGAATAGTGGCTAACAGGCAGGTTGTGATGGCTCAGAAGAGGGATAATAGGATCAAATTAAGACAAGGTGACAGCAAATTATAACATAGAACATGACAGAGTATGATACAAACAACTGTAGCATATACAATCAAACATGTTGCCAAACAAGAATCAATTAGGTACAATATTTAGGTGAAATTTTATTTCACCTATGTGTATATGTATGTGTATATATATACACATACACATAATATATGTTTATATTCATATATGTTACTGCACTCACTTTGTAACCATTCCATGATACATTCAAATAGCACAGAATGTAATGATGACTGCAGTAAATGGAAAGGCTCACTGTGTTTATTAACTCAAATGAGAAGGTGTTTTAAAATAGTAATTTTTAGCTCTAAAAGCATCTTTTATTACAATCTGTTCTAATTGTTTTTCTTCTTTTGAGAACCTACCAGGTCTGAGCAGGAACCTGCTCATTATGCATAGCCCAGCCCACATTATTGCATATGTGGGTGTAGGGCTGAGCAGGTCTGGGCAGTCCCCTGAGCAGATTGTGTGGTAACTGGTAGTGGCTGGCATTAGCACAGCCAGCAGGGGCGAATTAGAAACAGGATCAGGGCATGGCTTGGCCTCAAGCAATTCAGGGTTAATGCTGCCTGGCCAAACCCTCCCCTCTCTTCTCTCTCTGTTTCTCTCATCTTGCCTCCCTTGTTCTCTTACACTAACACACACACACACACTTTTGTCTCACTCTCACGCTCCTGGCCCCCC
>OMLM01005272.1:51534-62798 GCA_900302695.1 Helostoma temminkii | reverse complement strand
GAGGCTGGAGGCCCACCCTGACACTGTTCTTTAACAGTATGATAATGTTCAGCATAATGATTAGAATCAAGTTACTAGAATCTCAAAGAACAAATTAATGAATGTGGTCACACTTGGTTTGATACTTTTACAGTTAGATGTTGCACATAAGTATCTGGATTGTATTGCATACTTCCTAAAAGTGATAAGGCACTGATGCTATTTGCAACTCATTACAGGACTAAAGGCCAGATTTACTAAGGCCTTTGTAAGCCTTTATTTCTGCAGTGATACACTTAGTCCAAAACATGTTATATATTTAACTATGTTGCATCTCTCCCCTTTTTTGGAGTTGCATTAAAGTAAAGATTGCACCAGTAGAGATATGTATTAATAAGGTCACACCCAAGCTGGATTACTGATGGGCAAGGTGGGCAATCACCCAATGGCCCTGAAGGCTCCAGCCACATTTGTGGCACTGTGGCCTTTGGGTTTAGGGTAACTTGACCGAATGCGAATCAGCTTTTTGAATTTGTACCATTTTAGCAAAATGTCAGCTCAGATGATAAGGTCCTTTACAAAAGGCCTGGCTTTAACTGGAAACCATTTCTATTTCAGGTATACATGTAGCTGCTGTATTTTATTTAATTATGTTCAACTCTAATCTCTAATCTCATCAGACTCATCAGTAACTTTGGAGTTTCTATCATTAAAGCCTACAAAACGAAATTCTAGTTTTGATCAATGGAAATACTGACTGAGCAAATTTATTGTATATTATTATTATATGTAATATGAAGCTTTTCATGTTATAACAGAACTCTGATCACATGGTGACAGCACTGAGTAACATGGTTATTCTACCAAGACACTTCTAATTGCATACTGGGTACTTCTCACTGTTTACATGTTGCATGGGGAAACCAGTGAAGGATTTCCACTGTGTAAAATTATCTGTAAAAAAGTATATGTCTTGCATAATTAAACAACTGTGAGAGGTGATCAGTTTTTAACTGCTTTTCACTGGTTTAGATATGATGGGGTTGGATGTCGCGTTCCTTCACACCCTTATCATACTCTGGCATTTTGTTACTAAGTGGTACAGCACTTTAATTGACTTGTTATTCTGTTTTAGAGAAATTAACAGTGTGCTGATTCATGCACTCTCTGAAGTCCCACATGGAGTTATTGACTAATTTGGAATGTAAACGTATGGTAAAGTTAGTATACAGTTGGGTTATTTTGTGGGTCTTTCGATGGACAGTGTGTTTTCATTTGGTTTTGTTTTGCGGTTGTGTCTGTAACCCCATTGCTGTATTTCTGTTACTGTAGTTTGTTCTTGTTAGAGTATCTGTTTTCCACAGTTGTTTTACACTGTAAGCTTCGCGTCATTAAATCTCTGCAGCCATCTGAGGACAGCAGGACGTCCAGAGGTCCAGAGAGCAGTGTCATTTTGCCTGGCTCTGCACTGTCCTCCCCTTCATTAAATAATGTGCAAATGACACCAGGTTGCTGCAAGACAACCCAGTAGACATCCACACATCAGACTGGTTGCTTACAGTTCAGAATTCTACGCTTCTACCCTTTATGCAAGTGTTGTTGGATACTGGACCTCATTAATACTGTGCATCATCATCATCTCTTTTCCAGCCTTTATTGCTGTTTTATTTTATTTTTTTATTACTTTTCTTTTTTTTTCTTTTTAAATGTTTTATTCTTAAAATACATTATGGTGCAAACTCTGCCGCTGCCGAGGGAGACAAACTCTGTCAAGTGAGGAGAGAGAGAAACTAACTGCTGGTAAATGGACCAGCCTTGGGAACTCTGATTTGTTTGGGCCAGTGGAGCAGGCTTTAGGAGTTACAGCTACAGCCTTTGCGGTTTCACTACTCCATGTCACATTCTTCAGGTTAGTTCAAAGGAAAAAGACAGAGAAATAGATGAGAGAACAGTCAGGGCCCTAAACCAGTTAAAGTTCAAGGTAAAATGGCATTTGATCCTAGTTAAAACAAAGAGAGGCTCCTTTTTAAGACCTGTTAACAACAGATATTATTGGCTATTGGCTAAACTTGCCATTTGCTGTCTTACAATTACTAACACAGATTTCTTTATACTAAATCTAGGTAATTGAGCAGATAAGGCTGAAAACAGAAGGTTTAGGAAGCATGGGACGTTCTGGCAGTTCATGATTCTTTTCCAGTTGTTCACTGATGTTTAAAGCTTATCCCAGAACTGGGCCATTTTTCTGTCAGTCTTACTCTAAATTCCTCAGTTACATAGAATGTTTTTTCTCATATGGAGAAACATTGAAAGTGATTCAGTGAATGGTGTATTTTTGCACATTAAGGGTGAATCTTTTCTAGATGTATGAGAAGTGTCAACATGAGGTTTGACAATTATGAGAACTTTTGCATTTTCGTTTTTGTAGCTATGCTGCACTTGTCTATAATACATACTTTATAGTTATGCATTTTTATAGATTTTTGGGCCTTTTGGCTTTAATATTTTTTGCATCTGGAAATATTGCGTTGCTAATCCATGTGCAGTACGTGACATATAAGGTAACAGAGCACAAGACACATAATAATAAAAAATAATGAAATTTGGCCCTGTAATGAATTTTTTAGAATTTTATTTATTTATTTTTTTTAGTTAATTAAATGTTTTACAATAGTAATGACCAGTTTTTTAGTTCAGTGTTGGGAGACAAATGTAGAAGTAGGTCCTGAAATGTGTCAAGTTTGTTTATTTACAGATGTGAGATTGTGCTGAGCTGCAGGTCGGTAAAGAACTGTGTGAAGAGTGAGCTCCATAATAGTGTGTGAGCTCTATATAATGTCATTTTCAGGGGTTTGTCTTTTTTCAGGTGCTCAGTGCTGCAAAGAGTGCCCAAGTTCCCCTGCAGGTCTATCTGGTACTATATATCCAGCTATACAAAACTTGTCCAGCGTTTTGCCTGTTGCCTGATTTGTACCTTTTAGTCACAGGACTCCTCAACAGCTTCTCTGGCTCATTACCAAGTGTTTTAGTCAGTGTCTGTAGCTCATTCTCTCCATTTTGGTATCTTTACTAAAATTAATTAGTGATGAATCACCCTCAAACATCAATGACTCAATGACGAAGACACAGAAATACATAAATGCATACTATAAAAAGCAGATTCTCCAAATTTTAGAGTACGCTCCCAAAACATAGCAAAAATGTTTTCTAATTGAGGGGAGCAAAGCTAAGTTGCTCCTTGGAGATTTTTGACTTATGCTAGCAAGACTACTGACTTATTTGGCCCGTTGTTAGGTTTTCACCTGTATTTCCTGTGGTGTGGGAATAACTTCATGTGTGTAACTATATTTTGTTATAATGGTGTTTTCTTTTAAGTGATTTTAGATCATCATAAAGGCGTCAGGAGGCATTTAGTCAGCTACAAGCAGGCAGTGAGCGCTCACACTTGTAATCGTCTCATGCGCCTCTCCCTCCTGCTCGTGCAGCGTGATGTTGGGTTGATTCACTTTACCCATTGTCAGCAAAAAGAACAGTGTGTGCAGGTCTTAACTTAACTCAACAACAGCTCCAGTAAATACACATACAGTGCACAAAATGTCATGGCAACTGGACATCTGTCTTGTTAAGTTAAAAGGTCTATCTACTCATCCAAGTAGTTTCTTTAATCTGAGAAAAACTGGCTTAGCTGCTGCTGTGAATTTCTGAGAAATAGGAAGCACTAATTACTCACATTTCTTTATTTCCAGTGCAAAATGACACTGTTTTAAATACTTGTGTGTCAGTGTTGAAATATTTTCAGAAACTATTTGACTGTATATCGATCATCCCACTGTTTTATGAGTTTCAATAGCTATATTTGTTGGTATTCAGATTACCTCCATTTCAATCACAGTACAAAATCTCAAGTCATTTATTGTAGTGTTAATCCTTGTGAGATCACTGCAATGATTTCATGTGTGCATAACGTGATTTTGTTAGCTTAAGCATTATTTTCTCCATTAATAGTGGTGAGATCAGAATAATTTCCCCAAATTTTATACAGAGGCTGGTTTAAAGAAAACTCTAACATTAATTGAGTGGCACTGTGAACAAATGGAGATACACTGGTTCTCTGGAAACCTCTGGTAAGCAATAAAAGAAAAATGAAAATCATACTATATATCTTATTAAGGGTCCGTCCACAGGGGTAACAGCCATAGTGTGTCCAGGCTGCATGCTGTCAGGGTCCCACTCACACCCCATGTTGGTAAAAAATAATCTTAGGTTGATAACTCAATTAAGGTCATGCCATTACACTTTTTAAAATGTTCCAGTAATGGATACGGACCAAGTGTATTCTATAAAAATACACTGTGGATGCAGGTATACCTATATGAGCAAAATATATTCATCATGTGCATCAGATGTTTTGAAACTTTTCTATAAAACCTCCGTTTTCACAATTTGTTTGGTGGTCTTTCAGTCTTAATCTCTGTCATTCTGTTTCTCTACAGAAGGATACTACATCCACCGCTGCCAGGGGCATGGAATATACACAAACACACGCACACACACATACAGTATGGGAACATACACAGACCACTGCCACACACATTCCCTGGCTGGGCTTGATGAATGGGCCTAGTTTAAATTATTTTGTGCAGATCTCATTTAGGCCCTTGAAGAAGAGATCCAGCCTGTTTATTCATTTCACATTTGCACCCGGGCTTCAATATCTCTGTCTATGCCTGCAAAGAATTTACCCTCCTCCCATCCAAGAGGGAAAAAAAACTGGAAAAGAAAAGACAGAAAGAGACAGAGAGACAGGGAGGGAGAGAGAAAAAAGCAATTTACACAATGTACATAAAATGATGCTCTCAGAGTTTGATAACCTGCATAAATTATAGAGTATAATTAAATATTATACCCAGTGAATCACCAAGGAGAGAGGATGGTTGGAAAGGAAACAAGAGGATAACAGCAGGGAATAGGTAGAGAAAGAGATAAAGAGGGGAAGAGAAAGAAAAACCAAAAAGATGGGGGAGAGGTGAGAGCATCGGTGCAAGGCTTCAATCTCATAATTGTTTTTATTGATTATATCTTAAGGTGAAATGGTTTTAAGATAGATAAGAACTGGGAGTCAGGTGAGGGAAGGGCAGTAACCAGGGCGATGGAATTTTTTATGTAGGAAATAACTTTTTCTCCAAAATAAATAAATAAATAAAATCAAGACAGCATTTTGGCATTGTCAGATTGTCTCTGTGGTGGCCCATATAAATTAAATGGAATATTGTTTAAAATTTAAATTGTTCGGCAAAGGGTAGGCGTGGAAGTTGTCTCTGGTGAGCACAGAATTGACCTAAAAATATATTCAAATTAGCATAGCTAAACACCGACGTGGGGGAGTGTTAGCAAGTTGGTGTGTGTGTGTGTGTGTGTGTGTGTGTGTGTGTATACAGAGGAACATGGACGCATTCATGTACGCACTTGTTCTTTAGCTCACGAGAGAGAAAAAGAAGGAGAACTATGAAGAAGAAAGTAATAGAAAGAAGAAGATAATACATGCGATATGAGAGCTGTGTGGAATTATTGAAATACTGTTTACTCCCCAGGATCGTCTTCTACTGGGACAGCAACACTGGGATACCAGTGTACGGTCACTGGTATACTCATACGCTCACAGCTGTGTCATGTGACAATATTCTGTATAATCCCGAATAACTATTGTTACCTCAGTTTGCCTGATGACCAAACCACAGGTTGTAATGGAGAGACACATAAATAGCAAGGCCAAGAGTCTACAGCCATGCTGGCAGTGAAAGTGTGAGCACAGTGGTGTTTTGAACTGAGTGCATGCCAACATGCTCGCAATCACAATGCTAACATGCTGATTTTTAGCAGGTCATCTTGTTAGCGTGCCAAAACTGGATAATGAGAATAAATAGTTTTTCCAAAAGGTATTTTTAAAAAGTTGAATTTTTGCCTTGATTAAAGTTATTACACTTTGTCCTGAAGGGAACATGGATACATTTAACAAACATGTTGGCAATTTATCCAATAGGCCTTACGATATTTAACTTTAAATGACCTCAGAGGAAGTCAGGCAGACACCGATGTTTTTTGGGGCTTTAATGGGGCAAACACACACACATCAGTTGGAAACACCACTTACACCGCTGGGGTTGCTCACTTAAAATGTAATCAAAAGATTTGGTAAATGCATGTGTTTGTGTAGAACCTGTATAATCGTACTAGTTGTGTTTCTTGACCTCTCACACTCATTTTTACTGTGACAGCAAGTAACTTGAAGAGCACAGTTTAATGTAACTATAAGAGATATGACTGCTGGTCAGAAATATGAAATAACATAGACATTATAGTGGCAGAAAGTAACTAAGTACTGTACTCAAGTACAGTTTGAGCTATTTCAAATTACTTATTCATTTTCCATTTACCATTTTACCATTTTCCAGTTACCTCATATCTTTTTTTTACTGACAGCCACAGTTTCTAGTTACTTCTGGGAATTGTATTAGTAATAAAAGATTTAATATAAGGGCAAAAAGACTACATGTAATCATGTAATATATTACAAATTATAACCCAGTTATTAGATTGGAAGCATATAATGGGTGCATAATGTGAAGTTCACTATCATCAGTATATGCAAGATATTAATTGATGTAAAATTCTGCTTGCAAGAATTTTTTTTTTTACTTTAAACTTTACTTTTTCACTTTACACTGAAATGTAGAAATATTTAAAGTCCATTTCATATTTACAACCAGGCACAAGCAGAGAGGGTGGCTCTGGGTGCTCAAGCCCCTGTCCTTTATTGATCTAATCAAAGGTGCCCCTCTCAACATTAATTAACCCTTTGCTTTTAGTACCTTCCGCCCCCCTTTAAGATCAAGTTTATTTAATTTTATTTATTTTTCTATATAGGGCTAAATCACAACAGAGGTAATTTAAGGTGTACACCAACAGCTGCACCTTAAGCCACCAGTTTGTTAAACTCTGAAATTTGCAGATGACACCACCCTCATTAGGCTCAGCTGTGAGGGGGACGTATGGGGGGTCTGCATATAGGTTGGAGATTTACCATCTGGTGACCTGCTGTGGTCAAAACAACTTGGGGCTCAACGCTCAGCAAACTGTGGAGATGACTGCAGACTACACTCTGTTCGGCTCCCCAGTAAACACTGTGGAGTCCCTCCGCTTCCTGGGTACGACAATCACCCAGGACCTCCAATGGGAGCAGAACATCAGCTCCCTAATACAGAGGGCTCAGCAGAGGATATTCTTTTTTAAGGCAGTTGAGGAAGTTCAATCTCCCAAAGTCAATAATGGTGAACCTCTACATTGCCATCATTGAGTCAATCCTGACCAGCTCCATCTCAGTAGGGTACACTGCCTCCACTGCCAAAGACAAGAGCAGACTGCAGCACATCATCCGCTCAGCTGAAAAGCTGATTGGCTGCAACTTACCATCGCCTCATCGCTCCATGACTGCAGGGTCCTGAAAAGTGCTAGGAGGCAGACCCCTCCCACCGTGGTCATGAACAGTTTGTGAAACTTCCCTCTGACAGGAGGTTGCACTCCATCAGGACCAAAACCTCACGTCACAAGAGCAGTTTCTTCCCGTCTGCTGTTGGTCTCATTAACAAGACCCAGATCTCCACCTTGACACAGACTGTGACATCACAACTGATCTCTGCTGTATCCCATTAATGCAAATATTTACATACCTGCTGTATATATTGCTATATTATATTTATGATCAGATGGATCTTGTGTCCCATGTTGAACTTGTGGTTTTTGTTCACTAAATGTTGTTAAATCTTGCCCCAACTCACCAAGTCAAATTCATTGTATGTGAAAACCTACTTAGCAATAAACTTGATTCTGATTCTGATTCTGATTCTGATTCTGATTCTTTCCAATGGAACAGCTCTGTACCTTGTTCTTCTGGTAAACAAACTAAATAGCACTATGTTATTTATCTTATTTACACAACGGCATGTCAATTCTCCTGTGCGCACACACACAGGTGAGCCAACTCTATGCAACTAAACTACAATCACAATTATGTTTCTATGAGAAACCTAATTGCAACTGGATTAAGTTTTCTGTCAACATAATGACCATATGTTCACAATTAATGTAAATGACAAGTCACAAATACGTTGATACTTAACATATCAATTAAATGTATTTTAGTCTGCCAAATTATCCTATTTTCTCTTCTGCTCAAATATCTTGCAGTTTAACATACTGATGACTTTTGAAGTAATAAAACAATCTCTAAAAAATTCTCCCTCTCGTTATTCTGACATTTAGCAAATAGAAATATATTTGGTATTCCTAACTTACCTAAAACAAGAAAAGTTTAGTCTGATTTAATGTCAGACAGAAAATGTTCGTTTTTTTTATACAGTTTATGTTAACTTATGGTTTCCCAGTATGTATACATGCATTAAAACACCAAGATTGTTTTCCTTTAACTACTAAAAAGAGCATTATTTGGAGAGCATTAACTCAAAGTTAGTTGAGTGAACTCTAGGAACTTAATTCACTCAAGGTCAGAACATTTCAGAATGTTTTTAATTTCTGACAATAAAAAAATTTTTATTTAGCTGGAATTGGCTGAAAAATATAAAACTTGGATATTTATGTTGTGTTATAGTTGATTGCACAAAATTTCTGAATGAGAAATTTTAATGCACTCCTGATGTCACTACTGCAACTCTGCACTAATAATGGAGGGAGTAAAGAAAGTCTTAGCATTAAAACTGCAGTTGCTGCAAGGAGCGGTGGAAGCAGTATTCTGATCGTTTGCAATAATGTGAAAGCATTAATTTTGGACTTTTATTAAAAGAATCCTTTCATTTTTTAAAACAGATACTGGATATATAGATATATATATATATTTTTTTTTTTAACCTCAAATGATTCTTTAAATGGAGCCATCTGAGCAGATTTTAGGAAACTTTAGTGGAACTGCAAGGAACCCCAAGCAGACAATTATACTCCCTACAAAAACACATTTGTTAATGCAGTTTAGCTGTATAGGAATGTACTTTTCAGGAAACTTGGGTGAAGTGTCACAAGTTTGACAAGTTTGGGAACCAGTGCACTTGGGAAATGTTAAGGATTATGCGCAATTTCAGTCTTAAAAGAGACCAGTGAGTAATGTAATCAGGTAAATATAAAGGAATAAAAACTACAATAGACAGAACTGTATTTCCCTCCAAGGGCCTAGCAGATAAACTCTCACACATACACATTGCAGTAAAGAAGCCAGAGCTCTAAATGTACTATTCTATAATGACGCTTCTTTTCAGATCCACATTGACATGTACTGTAAGTGATGACAGCACAGGACCACTATGCACTCAGCAAACTACACCCTTTAGCTTTCAAGTAAAAACAAACCATCTAATGACCACTCCATCTTTGTCTCTCCCTCTTTCTCACCCATTGTTTATTCAAATTTTACGGACGGGGTACTTTTTCCAGTTCAGCACCTTCACCAGTTTTGTGAGAGAACGGCATTATGCCTGTGTTATTATGCAATTCATCACCAATAATAGATTTGTTTACGGGGGCCCCCCATCTCTCGCCCGCTCTCAGTGCTGCATTTTCAAAATAATAATAATAATACATAGTTTATAATGACGGTAATGGTACGAAGGCTTTGATAATAGATGTGCAGGGAGGGATAAGGGAGCCTTGATCAGCCTGGGTCTCAGCTCAATTGTCTTCAAAGCACTGTTTAATGTAGAATAGGCATCCTGGGAGATTGTCTTGAAACCAAGAAAAAAAGGTGGGTGTACGGATAAGAGAAATGAACGCACCGATGGGAGTATGCACACACGCACGCAGCACTCGCGCAAGCATATACACAGACAGACGCACACTACATACTCGAATAAGCTCTCACACAACCACCCACTGGCGTGTCTCTCCTCAGAGGGCTCTCTGGTGTAAATGTGTTAAAACTCTCCCCTGGTCTTTGGCTTCTGCTGAATAAATCTGTGTTTTAGTCTTCACTTTAGCACTTTAAACTCAGGGTATTTCCAGCATGTTTTCTTCTGCCTCCTCCTGGGCTTTAGCTGAGATCTCAAGCTGCTGACGAATATAGGAACACTGGTTTTGTGAGTGTGTGCGATGGTAGATGCACATGTAGATGAGAATGCTTTAGTACTTTTCCCAGGAAAAGCACATTTCAACCACTTACGTCTTCATATCGAAGCAGCAACAATACTGGAAGTGAATCTATGTTTTTACTTTTTATTTTTTACCTGCTTTAATTTAGGTTATATATAATAAAAGACACTCGCATTCTACTTTTTCAAAAACATGATGAAACATGATGTGTTGTTGTCTACACTGGCAGCACCTGAGTCCACTTTTAAAGCTGCAATAACTATTATTTTGCACATTTTCTAAAAAATGAATTGTTAATTAGAACAGATGTGTGTCTCAGCTGTGTCTCAGCTGTCCTGTCCACTTCATGTTTCTGGTGTTAAACAGCAGGCCATTTCAAGTTTATGGATTAAGGATAACAGCCTCTGGTAGCTCTCTGAGCTTAACGTTTTGGATCGGACCCTGTGTGTGTATTTTTGGTACTTGTGTTTTTATGAATATTTGAATCAGAAAACTGAAGTTATTGAAAGCTGTCATACTACTCACCTTCTACCCGGAAGTAACCCCGCTAGCCATGACCATAATACTCTTCCTGCTTCCTGCCCTACAATTATACCTGAACATCTCCCCATCACTCCTGATTCTGCTGATACTTACCAGGATTATCTATATCTGTATAACGTACGACTCTTGTGTCTAGGAACCCAATTATCTTACCGTGCCTCCAGTCATTGGTCAGTGGTTGTATTGCATGTAATCAACAAGAAGTGTAACCATGGTGAAGAAGGTTGTATTTAAATGACGATCTTACGTGTTTGCTGTCTAGCTTTAAGTGAATTAAACATATGGCGTACTTATATAAGAGCTGCAGGCAAGACCTTCTAAAAAAAACTCATTCATGTGAAGTCTAACTTCACATGAATGAATTTAACTATTAGCTGATCCATACAGAGTTAAAAATTCTGGGTCTATAGACTGGCTTCTATTTTGTGTTTTATTTTGATTGTTTGAAAAGCTTTTGGGCTGTGATATAAAGAGTTGTTTAAAAAAACTGCATATATGCATACAAGGGAAAGACAGAGGAGTAGAGCAGTGGGGGACAGGTGTGACCCATTATGATCACTGACATGCGCATTTATGCATGTGTGTCTGGCTAT
>OMLM01005272.1:8281-31428 GCA_900302695.1 Helostoma temminkii | reverse complement strand
TAATTTGGGTGGCACTAGGATGTCACGCTTTGTTGACCCAAAATCAGTGTAAGTGAACCCAAGTAGCATTTATATTCTGTCCAAAATGTATCTATTAAACATTTCATGGTGTGTATTTTTTAAGAAGCAGGGCTGAATATTGCATATTATTAATATTAATTAATATTATTGCATTGCTGATATTACTGGAACAATGTTTAAAAAAGTCTGAATGGATGGATTTTGATTAGGAATGGTATAGGTGAGTATCCAAACTAAGTAGCATAATTCAGTCTTGACTTATGGCAAGCAAGCTTTGAAGGTTATCTCACCAGAAAAAATAAAACGATAAATTTCCCTCCTCCAATAGTTCTACACATCCACAGTATTATGAGTGGATTGCTTATTTCCCATTAGAACCAATATGCAATCTATTCTTCCACTGTGAACCATTGGGACTACCATTCTCGTGCATATGAAGTAATAGCAATATGGGCTTTACATGGAGACCTAAACATCTTTAGATAAGCAGCGTGTCAGCTCTTCAGTCCTGCATATTATGTGGCTGCAGACACCACAGCCCTTCAGCTAAATAGGCTAGATGGGAAGTGCCTCAGCAGAAAACAACACATAACAAACATATCCCCTTCCTCAAACAAACGTGTCCCTGTCTCCACATTATCACCTTAGCCTGAACAAAATGCCTCTCTTTGCTCTCCTCTGTATCCATGAGCTGAGGTACCTCAGCTTGTTTGTTAACATCAACACCAAGGAGAGAGGGGATGGGGGGGACGGGAAAAAAATCAATCTAATACTGCAGAACTATCAGATCATATGAAATTATGGATTCTTGGTCTGAGCATTGAGCCCTTGTCTGCCGAGCTGTGCAAATCAATTCAAACAGACACAAAGAGCAAACACACGGCGAACGCCACAATAGGAAATTGAAGCGAGCGGAGCCTCCCTTTTTAAAATATGCCGCTACATATTTGTTTTGTGGATTACCATTCTGAAATGAAATTTGAACAGTTACTTAAAATAATATGCAAAAGATATTCCCTCTTTTTTTGTTATTATTTTTCTCCTACACTCCCCTATCCTCTTGTTTGTAGTAGGAGAGGGGGGTGACGGTAGAGGCCACAATGTAAACAGACACACAGAGCTGCTTGGGTTTGAACACGACGTTGATTATGTTTCCAAAATATATTTTTGTGCCTTATCCCCATTGCAGGGAGGTTCTTTTGTTTCCACATTGTACAGCTTGTTCTGAACCATTTGTGACAGCATTTGAGGTGTGCTGAGGGTGGAAGGGAGGGTTGTGGGTTGATGTGAGTTAAGCTTTTCATGGAGATAAATCTGTCATGTTAGGTGCAGGCAAGATTCACTGACATTGCCTATTAAAAGGCAATCTACCTCCATGCAGGAATGTGTTGCAAGAGTATGTATAGTGGAGCATCACCTCAAATTTCAAAGCAGATAACAGAACCAGCAATCCCCCCAACTCTGCTCCCCTCACAAAATCATAAATAAGACTAATAATAATGGCAATTGCAGTTGGCCTCTCTTGTTAGGCTTGGCATAGCAGCTAAGTTCTAGTAGGACTAGTGGTGAGGGGCAACTACTGAGGCTACTACTACTAGGCTTTGTTACTTACCTCAAATATCTCAAGCAAGTGGGAAGATTTTATGTAGATAACCTTAATCCTAAGGGAGAAAACAATCTATTCTGAATTTAAGAAAAGAGGGGAAAACAATCAAAGACACTGCACAGACACAGGACTTGTCCAAAAGAAAAAAACAACTGGTGCACTGAGCAACAAGTACAGGACAGGCCAGTCAATAAAAAAACAGAGATGCTGTTAAGAGCGCAAAAGAAAACATCATGGAGGTCATACCACAAGAAACAAACCCCTCATCAACAGTAAGAACTCAAGATGCCACATGGGAATTTGTAAAAACAGTACAGAAATGAACCACAAAGGTGATGGGGCAGTGTTACATAGGCTAATGAGACCAAGATGAATCTTTAGGAGGAGCTGGATCACGAAGTAAGACAATGATCAAAAACACTCTGCTAACTCAACAATGGTCTTCAGTGACATTGTGGAAGGTTTTAGTCAATCACTGGAGCTTAACACAACTGAACATTATGATGGACTATGACTTAAGGGAGAGCCACCCCAAACTACTGATGGGGGTTTGGGGTGCAGCATATCAAAAGAAGAAACCAACAAACCTCGGGGAGTCACAATCTTAATGCGGTTATTACAAATGAGAGATTTGCGACCGAAAAGAAAGTTTTATTGACTTTAAGTTACTTTACAACTAGTACCTTTGTTTTTCTGCTGTATGTAGGTGTAAATGCAGTCAAAGAAAAAATTGAAATTCTCAACTTTTATCTCATTAAGGAGAAAGAATATTCAAACATGATTTGAACTCAAGTAGACTCAAATTATTTCAGTATGTTAATGACTAATGGTTAACATTCGCTTCTAAGTGATCAAACACCTGCTAAGCTGGAGAATTGGAGAGACTAGTAAATGACTGCTACAATGTACAAGTTGTTGAGGAAGGCAGCAGAAGAATGTGGTCAGTTTTTGGTGACACAGCCTATGAGTCGTTTGTGATTATGCTTAACCAGATCCCAGTCGTACTTCAGCTCAAACTTTACCCATGAGCTATAGGTTGTAGCGGTCTGAGTTTGGGTGCATGTAGCGTTTCTGCGTGTCATGACCCACACATTGCTGCAGGAAACTGAATCTGTGACCATAATTCTTATTTAACAGTCATTAACTGTATTTGAATCCAAATTGTGTCACAATTCACAGTTCATCCACCAGTAATGTTATGAATGTAATGTATATCTGATGTGCATGTTATATGTCGCATTAAATATCATATCACTAATACCAGTATGCAGGAACCTGTGTAAAATGAACACTGTATATTTAGGGTGGAGTTTTAAAGTGTGGTGTAACTAGGCAAAGGCAGCTTAAAGAAGGAGCCAACTTCTCACCAATATTGTGGGGTGTCTGTGTAAAATGGGTCTAAAATGTCTTCAGTGTAAAGCAACAACGGAGGAATTGGCCTTGCCATTCTTAAATGTTTGGAGGTTCAATATGCTTGGGTGAGGTTAAGAAGAAAAAACAACTTCATGTTAGGTTAGGTCAAAACTACATCTATCCCGCAGAATAAGGGCTTGGCCTGATAGCCGTTGTAACATTTTGGGCCTCCATAAGAAATGCTCACCCAGCCTTTGGCACATTTAACTATGTATTGATTACTGCTATTATAATTCCAATTACCTCTCTTGTTTGGCCAGGAAACAAAGCTACATACTCACTTATAGCCTTTTTATGCTTGACACAGAAAGTCTGTGTTTGAGTTGCAGACACAAATTTTTCCATTCAAACCATTTGAGTGTCATAAATTCTTACAGGTAATATGAAGAGCAAATAATGTGAATTGGTAGCTTTAATGTACGTCTCCGTCTTGGTGGCCTCATTTTTACACCTAGTATTCATCCCGTTCTATCAGTTTTCTCTGTGTACAATGTTATATCAGATTGACGGGGCTTCTTAATTGTATTTCATCTTTGGTGACACCTGAGCAGAATATGTATTAGAAATACTGTTTGGAATTAAATCAAATTCATGCACCCACTCAATACAATCGCTCAATTGAAGTGTTTTCTTTTTCTTTTTTATGAACCAATAGTATCACATTGCAGAGAGAACAAAATGCCTCTTCGATTATGTTCTGCTGAGCTGCACTGACACTCCTTTAAACCCTCCTGTTATATCCTATCTCTGTAGCTTTATACTGTTCTGTAAAATGTTCCCACTTCTTCCTCTCCATGCTGCTTTTAAAGGGACACTGTCCTACTTACCTACCTTTTACTACTTCAGCACTGTTTTCTAATGCCCCTCTTTTCCCCAAGGAGTTGCTCTGTTCTACCTTTAACCCTGATCTGCTGTTATACCACATTTTTGGAAATGAAAAGCACTAGCTGAAACCAGATCACTGTAGAACAGACACTAGTGTCTCCACCTTAGTGTTCTGCATTAAATGTGGATTATCTTTGTGGCTTTGTATGTCAGCTGCCTTCTTATCTTAATAATGTCACTGTTTATATTGGAGGAACTATTACAGGACTACACACTGCTGTAATTGTTGCCTGCTGCACAAATTCTTCTTTAACTTAAAGCATAACTAGTTTTTTTCTTTCTAAATAAGGATTTTATTGTTTTTAGTTGAACTACTTCATTTTGTTATGTAATTGGATGTAGGCACTAGCTATATCTTAGTCTTAAAGTTGAAGATACCTACCATTAAGTGACCTAAATCCTCTGTGAAACTCCATTCAAAACTTTAACACCTGTGCTGGTGCACGCAAAAGACAAGATCTCCCTAGAGAGGAGCACTGGATAGATGCATGCGACAGCTGTAGGGCAAGGCTGAATTAACAACTGCAAAGGGCTTCATTTGGTAAAATGCATCAGTGAAGCACAATTAAAAACTGAAATGTTCAGGCCGTTACTCAGGCACTTGTAGTTAGGGCCCAAGTCAATCCCTAATTTCAATATCTTTAACATTTAACATGATGTTATCTTGGTAGACATTTGGGTTTAATGTAGTTATAACAATGAAAACCCACAACTAGCAATAAACCGTTTTACCTATTAGCGCTGCATCAAAACTCTAATATAGTTCAGGCTTATGGTTAACTACTAAAAAATAGATGGGTGATATTCCATTATCATTGCAGTCTTTAAGAATCAGGTGGTGTATTGTGTTAGTAGTAGATGACAGGTGAAAAAGAAGAACACAGGTGTGTTAGTGGGTATCGCAATGTCCATCTGTTTTCTAGTTTGCCTGTTTATCATCTTGACTTTTCATAATCTAAATCTTAATCTTATATTTCATAATCTTAATATGAGCCTTCCCCATCAGCAACTTCCTGTTTACAGGAGATTTTGCTCTTGCTCTCCGTTTACTCTCTTGTTTAATCATCCTGATTCAACACACCTGTGTTGCTGCCTATATGAGCACTCTGCCTTTCTGCCAGATTGTCTTGTCTGCTCAGATTCTTCAGCTTGCTATTCAGCTGGACAGATCTTCTGATGATTGTACAACTGTGGCTGCCTGACTACTGTGTGGCAAAAAGATACCCTTACCCTTTGGTGCTGTGTGCGTTCTTGTGCTTGTGCAAACATTAACCACTGTAATATCTCTGGAGGATTTCAACAGTGGTTGCTGCCATCTTGTCTTTACTCACACTTAATGGCCTGGGGTAACCTCAATCCTTACCTCTCCACTTGCTCCCCTAAGAAAGACTCAAATCCTTGCTTTAATGCCCACAAGACAGCAGTAAACCAGAGAAACATATTTATATTCATTTTGATCACTTCCTCTACTCATCTTACTATTTCCTTACTCTCCCTGAGTCCAGTTTCCTCAGCCAAACCTTACAGTGGAAGATGTTGACATTTTGAGATGTAGCGGGGGTCTTTGTCATGTACCTCTTAATGGTACATAAGGGGCATACACTGAGGTCTAATGTCTTCTGAGAAATGGACGGCATTTTTACCATAATGGACAATGTGAATCCTGAGTGGGTCTTGGAGAAAACACAGGGTATGGTTTCCTTGGTTGTTTCTGGCCGTTTGCTGAGATGTGAACAAGCCAGAATTTGTCTTAAATTTTAGTTAAATGTTGACCAATATCAACTAGTGTTTGCCAATTTTTTTGTGAGTTTAACATTTACCATGGATCTGCAGTGCATGGTTTTAGCTTGGGTTTGGCCACCTTTAGGTTGTGTGATAGGTACAGTAATGACCAATCTGCTTTTTGTACCACACTGTGCTGTCTTATATGACCTTTTCGCTCTGCCTCATGTCTCTCCTCTTAGCAGGACCAATAGTTATTCATCCATTTCAGTAACTAACAATTCTGCTTGTAAAAATGTGTGAAATTACAGTTTTGACTCTTACCTAAAACAGAATCTGTAACTATTATTACTTGGGGCAGCTGTGAATCAATTGACAGAGCTGTTGTTCATGAGCCACAGGATTAGTGACTTGACCCCAGTTAAGTTAACGACTAGAAGCTTAGGTGTTCTTGGACAAGACACTGAAATCTCATTATGTATTCAGCGGTCCAACAACAATTTCTCCAAGGGGATCAGTAAAGTAGCTTATTGGGGTCAGGCTACATCATGAACACACACCGTGTTGTACCATACCTTATTTTGACCTAATGCTATTTACACTGTCCTGCTACCACAAATACTCCACAGATCTAAAGCTGAAATTACCCTAGAAAATGTCCTATTTACTCATTTAGTGAAATTCCTACTACTTTCTAAAATTCAGATTTTTCATCAGTATAAACCAATTGGATGTGTTTTAGATATGGTTATCCTTTCATACTGTATGTGTGTGTGAAAGCCCCTCTGCTTAAATAATGCATCTGTGTCTCTGGTGTATCCTGTGAACTGCTTATAAAAAGTGCCTTAGGTGGCTCATTATTAGGCTGCCTTGTCTTTTGAACACATGCAAAGTAAAAATATTATGGTCAAGCCTGGTCATTTGTTCTCAGCACATAGCCTTCTTTTAAAAGACAAAACAACCTTACATACACAATTAATGCAAACACCTCACTAAAATAGTGCAATAAGTGCAACCTGGTGTTGCAGCAGGGACCTGTTGTTGTAACAGAAGTGTCAGTAACTTTGTTGTTGCTTCTTATCTCAGTCTCTTGCAAGAGGACTAGTTGTCCATTCTTGATGGATGCAAGTCAGCTGCTCAGTAGTCTGTTTTTGATGTTGTCTGATTTCCCTATTCATAATGCACCATACATTTTATCCAAAACAAGTTGAAACGTGGACTTGTCTGACTAAAATGCATATTTTTTTTAGCTGTCTTTTCTCAGTCTGCCTCATTGGGATCAAAACTAAGTGGCATTTCAGAATTGATGTTTGGCACCCCCCCTGTGTAGTAGTTTCAGGTTGCATTTCTGGATGCACTGCCAGAATGGATGACAGTGCTCAGAATGAAACTACTCCTGAGCCTTTGTGGTGCACAAAGTTGCAGTATGACGGTTTCTCATGCAATACTGTCTGAGGGCTTGAAGGTCACGCACATTCAACAGCAGTTTCTGCTCTTGGCCTTTTACACACTGAGATTTCATGGGACATCCTGAATCTCTTCATAAAATTATTTAGTGTAGATCATTAAAGACCTAAATTCTTTGCAATTAACTAAAGCAATAACAATTATTATTGATATATTTGTCAACAACCTTTTTTTCCCACAATGAAGATGTGAAGAGATGAGAAACTAATGTTGTGAATCCTTATTATAGTCCCTGCAACTCTATACATTTTAAACGCTAAATCTGTAGGAGCTTGGACTACAGGAAGAAAAACATAGTAGTAACAATAGGGCTGGGAAAACTCTCCACTGGTCAAATTAGTGTGAAGGCAAATATTCACTCTGTGTTCGACCACAGTTCACATTGACACAATAGTAACCTGACCAGTGCAAAGCCTGCTTTTCACAATTTGGAACACGGGTTTGGTATTTTATACTACCTGGTGAAACCAGAGATAATTTTCCACAATATGGACAATAAGTTTTTAACCTAATGTAAAATACCTAATGTAAAAAAACAAAGGCCTTTTCATCATTTGAGAACAGAACAGAAAGAGAAATTAGTGTTTAGCTGTGTATGGCTCCCCGTTTACTATTTTGTCTATGGAGTTCAATATCATTATCCTCACTACATTTTCCTGTTGCTCCTTCTCCAGATCAGTTTTCATCCTCATCTCACATAATCATGTAATATTTCTTTTGTCCTCCTCTTTTACTATTTTCCTTGCTTTGCCCCTCACCCTACCCAGAGTCTTCCCTGATCCCCACCCCCACCCTAAGAGCTCTGAAGGGCACCCAGGTGCCCAAGAGGTCGCTGTAATGAGCGCTAATGAGCCCATTGACAGCCTCAGTACAGGCTGATTGGTGCTGCAGGCTCTCACCATGTGCTTTAGAGCACTTCCTGGCACAGGCCACCAGCCTGCTGGATCTCTGCCCTGCCATGCCCTACATATGAGCATAATGTGGTTACAAGACAGTAGGTGATGAATCTTTAATCAAAATGTAAGGGTCATACATCTTTTTCTGCAAATATTGTGCTTAATGTTTCTTTATTCTATGTATATCAGACAACTATGTCTATAAAACTAGCCTATGTATAGCACTGGGGAACAACTCTAATGATTGCATTTTGCCTACGTCTGCTTTCATTTTTGTATCTCCAGTTTTTGTCTGTTATAAACTAAATCATATCCATGTCACAAATATAGAAGATGTCGAGGTAACTATAATTTGTTACATTTTGGACATAAAAGGCAATTTTTTTCAATCTTAGAAGTTAAAATATATAAAAATTCCTGTTTTAACCAATGAAATCTGTAGTTGCAGCACAGTAAATTCATGCAGGAATTTTTCAAGCTGTCTTTTAAAAAAAAAAAAATACAATAACCCAATATTACTATACAGTGTTTTTTTTTTAACAGAATGCAAAGAAACTTCTCTCAGTTTTCAATGTTGTGAGCTTTTTTTTGTTTTTGCTTTTTAAAATTATGGCTACTTCTAAAAACATGTTTCCGTTTTTAATTCTTGTTGACTGTATACAGTATTTTAACAGCTTAAATAAAAAGATTGATACTAATGTAAGTACCAAAAAATAAGAACATCAATAAGCCACTTACAAAAACTGAACACTTGATGACAGATTTTAACCTTTTTAATGACACTACTAAGATACTTCAAAGTAACATGTTACTGTAATCATATTATATTTGTCTAGAGCAATGCAGTAATGTAACTGTTCCTAAAGAGATGAGCATATTGCTCCCTTCCTTCAGATTTCACATAAAACGTAACCTCTGTTTAATCTGTCAAATAAACTGGACTCATCCACTATAAAGCCATGGTTCATGAGCAAGCGATTCAAGTGAGCTTTCAGAGTTTGGCCCATTAAATGCAGTTAATGTGCCAAATGTGTGTTTTCATCATCTAATGGCATTAGGTAAGCCAGTCTTTTGAGGCAATTCATATTTGTACTAGTTGGTGTTAGGAAGTTACACATTGTGGTACAGTGCTGTGGAAAAATATTTGCCCCCTTCCTGTTTTTTCTCTTCCATATTTTTGCAAATTTGTCACACTTAAATGAATCAGATCATCAAACAAATTGTAATATTACACAAAGATAACCTGAGTAAATACAAAATGCAGTTTTGCAAAGCAAATTATGCTTTCCTTTATTAAGGGAAAAAAAGCTGTCCAAACCTGCCTGGCCTATGTGAAAAAGTAATTGCCACATAAACCTAATAACACCCTTGGCAGCAACAACTGCAATCAAGTGTTTGCGATAACTGACGAGTCTTCCACATTGCTGTGGAAGAATTTGGCCCACTCTTCCTTTTAATTCAGCCACATTGAAGGGTTTTTGAGCATTAATAGCCTGTTTATGGTCATGCCACAGCATCTCAATCAGATTTACGTCAAGATTTTGACTAGGCGATTTCAACACTGTATTTATGTATTTTCTGTGAACCACGGTGGTAGGTCACAAACTGATGGCCTTCCGAATTTTGTGGTGGAGTGCAGAATTCATGGTTCCACCAATTATTGCTGTTGCTAAGTTGTTTAGGTCCTGATGCTCCAAAGCAGCCCCAAACCATCACACTACCACCACCATGTTTGACTGCTGCTATAATATTCTTTTTATGAAATGCTGTGTTAGTTTATGCCAGATGCAACGAGATGCACTCCTTCCAAAAAGTTCAACATTTGTCTCATCAGTCCACTCAATATTTGCCTTACATAGTCAAAAGTGAGATGAGCCTTTGTGTTCTTTTTGGGCAGCAGTAGCTTTTGCCTTGGAATTCCTATGTTGCTTACTTACTTATTACTTACTTGTTTTACTGGCCTATCAAAACCATTTTCTAGTAGTATAGAGTCAACCAGACAAAGCTCCAGGTGGCGTCTGCTACATTGTGTTCAATTGGTTAGCCGATTTGGACGCGCCAGTGTGTCCGCTGACCTTAGAGGGTTAATAAATTAAAACAACATTTAAAAATTGCTTTGTATTTACTCTCATTATATTTGTGTAATATTAAAATAAGTTTGATGATCTGAATCATTTAAATATGACAAATATGCAAAAAATGTTACATCAGTAAGGGAAAAAACACACAGCATACAGCACTGTGTATTTTTACACTGACTTTGTTTTATTAAACAGCATAATAAAAATTAGTTTTAATGTTAAGCTAATAGGCAACTCAAGACAATATATCTCGGGCAACATTGCACAAATACACTATATTGCCAAAAGTATTCGCTCACCTGCCCTGACTCACATATGAACTTAAGTGACATCACATTCCTAATCCATAGGGTTCAATATGACGTCGGTCCACCCTTTGCAGTTTACAGCTTCAACTCTTCTGGGAAGGCTGTCCACAAGGTTTAGAAGTGTGTTTATGGGAATTTTTGACCATTCTTCCAGAAACGCATTTGTGAGGTCACACACTGATGTTGGACGAGAAGGCATGGCTCTCAGTCTCAGCTGTAATTCATCCCAAATGTGTTCTATCGGGTTGAGATCAGGACTCTGTGCAGGCCAGTCAAGTTCATCCACACCAGACTCTGTCATCCATGTCTTTATGGACCTTGCTTTGTGCACTGGTGCACTGTCATGTTGGAAGAGGAAGGGGCCGGCTCGAAACTGTTCCCACAAAGTTGGGAGCATAGAATTGTCCAAAAAAACAACCCCACACCACAATCCCCCCTCCACCAAACTTTACACTTGCCACAATGCAGTCAGACAAGTACCGTTCTTCTGGCAACCGCCAAACACAGACTCATCCATCAGATTGCCAGATGGAGAAGCGCGATTCGTCACTCCAGAGAACGCGTCTCCACTGCTCTAGAGTCCAGTGGCGGCGTGCTTTACACCACTGCATCCGACGCTTTGCATTGCACTTGGTGATGTATGGCTTGGATGCAGCTGCTCGGCCATGGAAACCCATTCCATGAAGCTCTCTGCACACTGTTCTTGAGCTAATCTGAAGGCCACATGAAGTTGGGAGGTCTGTAGCGATTGACTCTGCAGAAAGTTGTCAACCTCTTTGCTCTGTGCGCCTCAGCATCCACTGACTCCGCTCTGTCGGTTTACGTGGCCTACCACTTCTCGGCTGAATTTGCTGTCATTCCCAAATGCTTCCACGTTCTTATAATACAGCTGACAGTTGAATATTTTGTGAAATATGGAATATTTAGGAATTTGTGGAATATTTAGGAATTTAGGAGCAAGGAAATTTCACGGGCGGCATCCTATCACAGTTCCACGCAGGAATTCACTGAGCTCCTGAGAGCGACCCATTATTTCACAAATCTTTGTCTGCATGCCTAGGTGCTTGATTTTATACACCTGTGGCCATGGAAGTGATTGGAACACCTGATTCTGATTATTTGGATGGGTGAGCGAATACTTTTGGCAATATATTGTATGTAGCAGTTATTCTGCAAAATAACTAAGCAAAGTAATGTGTTACTCTTTTTAAATGTAATGAGTGTAATACATTACTTTTTTTGAGAAACGGCCCCAACACCACTATATGTACGTACACATGGATTGTATTACACAGATAGGGAGATTGCTTTGCCTATGTACACTGAGCTAAATAAAAGTCATAATGATGCCATTTTGCTCTTATTAAATAGCTGCAGGGATCCCAGTCTAAGAGGCGAGGTGCTTAATGTTACGCTTAAAATAAAGTCCAGTGTCGGAAATACTATACAAATACTCGACAAATGCTTGCAGTATTGATAAGCTTTTGCACATGTACAGCGTCTTCTCACACACACAAACACACAATATGTGTGAACCCAATGTGAATCCAAATGTGGACACTGTAATTATTAACATGTTGTACACAATGCACAATGAGTTTTAGTGATCTGCATGCAATTTCTACTCCAATGTCAATGAAAGAATTCAGGAGAAACAAAAAAAAAGATGTTGCACTAACTTTAGTAGCACTTGTGTAGGCATAACTGAGGATCCACAGCAACACCTCCCCATTTATACAAGACTAGGAGGCTTTTTATTATTCAGACACAGAAAGGCACAGAGATTAAGTTAAAAAAAAGCAAGTAAACACATTGTATTGATAACATGATAGTGCTTAGTTTTTTCCCCACTTATTTCTCCTATCACACTTCATATTCACATATCATATTCCCTGAAAAATCATAATAATGACAATCCATGAAAGTTCTGTCCCACAGGCAGAAACTCAGTCTACTGTCAAGAAGGAAAATTTAAAAACAAAACTAAACGAAAGAGCAAACAAAAAAACTGAGGTTCATGTGTGCAATACTGAAACAGCTGCTGAATAATTTTGCTGCATTTGGTCAGAATGGAAAGGATCATAAAACAGGGTCCATATTCAAAAAGCTTCAAGTTATGCTTCAACAGGTAAGCTGACCAGCAGGCCAATCTCTTACAAATTTTGTGTATTCCCTGAAGTACCACAAGCAAGGAATCTACTTTATTAGTGCTTGTCAATGAGTCGAGTTCTGTGGCTGTGTGTTTGATTGCTCATGGATGTCCCACTGTAGTGCTTGTCAGATGAGGGATATTCCCCTCTCAGCGTCCCTCCACTCCTCCTCTCCTCCTGTCCTTCCTGTCATCTTTGTGGCAGCAGGAGACATCTGGACGACTGTCACGGTTGACACGGTTGGTTGACGAGCACTGACAAATCCCCATGGACCATAGAAACAGGAGGAGAGGACTCTCATTGGTGATGATGGACTGTGTGTGTGTGCATTGAGAGCACTGTATGTGAGGTTGCAAGACGATGGCAAGATTAATGGTCCTTGTTAGAGGAATTGAAATTATCTTTATACATGTATATGATCAAAGATGCTTTATGGACACACTGTTACAAACTGATTTAATGGCTAAATTTGAAGTTTTTGCTTTTGGCAGAACCCACCATGTTTTGTGGGATGACTGTCACAGCTGGTGCATCCCTGATTGGCTCTACTATCTGCAGAAGTCCTTTCAGACTGAATTGGCTCAGTTTGCAGCACTCTGCCAGGGAAGCACCTACAGAACTTTAAAGTAATGTTAAAGTGCCCAGGTAGCTGAATAGTTGGAACACATACCACAGAACGGCAATGTCAAGTCGAGCTAAAGACCTTCCTTCTTTCCTGTCTACTTTCCACTAGTGTCTCTCTAAATAAAAGCAAAAATAAAATGTTTAGCTTTTTCCAAGTTGTGCAGGTGGTGACTGACTGACATGCTTTCCCCTCAGGGTTTACTTTAGCTGTATGTGCTGGCTGCTGACATCATTCAGTGCTACTGTACAAACCCGTACAAACTCAACTCAGCGTAGTTATTACTGATAGCAGGCAGGTATATGAACAGACAAGGACATATGCCAGAGAATGCTGGAGCGAACACCTGAGACCTTCAGGGCTCACTAGATTTTTTTCATATGCCAGCGGCAGTAGATTCTGTGAATCACTATTCATGCCAGTTAAGTTGTTGGACTTCTTACAGTATGTGTTTGTTTGGTATCATAGCTTTATATTTGGTAAAAAAAAGGTATCTATTATAGGTTTACATTACAAATTACTGCATTTATTCCTACTTTTGCCTAATAAGACTAACTGAAGAAACCTGCTATGTCTGCCAGTACGCAACTGCAATTTATAAAATTTAATTATCTATTATCTATTTTGTCCTCTGGACTTATTGTACTGTTCTGAGTGCAGAGTTCCGCTGTTCATGTGCATAGCACGCCAGAAGATACAACACAGAAGCTCAACATTAAAGTAACAGTGACCATTTGTCTAAAAAGGACGTTGCTTAAAGTAGAACTACTTAAAATTTTTTACTAAAGCTGAAGTACATGTTTACTTAAGTTTACTTAAAGTACAAAAGCAGAACTACTCCAATAATCATTATATTTCTGGGCATTAATCTGACATAATTACTGATTAAAGAAACAACCATTCCAATGTGCTGTGTTTGAACTGTTATACTATTCAACTAAATTCTGCTGATAGGGGTATAAATCCACAGTTTGATTCATGGATGACTGGAGCTTGGTACTGTTCCTGAATGTCTGACAACATGGATATTCTAATCTGTACTGCAGGGCACCAAAACAGCAGCTGATAGTATAGCTGGAGTTAATTAAGATCTGTCAAATGAAAGCATTTACATCTGAAATGTAGTGGCGCTAATGTAAAAGTAACAGAAATAGGAAAACAACTTGTCCATTATCCATTATTAAGTTAAATTATATTTTAAACTTTTGCTTTGGTCAAAAGCAAGAGTAAATCTAAAAACAAAATGATCAGAAAGTAATGCTTAAATAGAGTATTCTCTACTGTGTATACACAGTCCATCCTTAAATTTGTGCTGTGCGTTGCTCAGGAGAGGCTGGCCTACATGAAAATCTATTCATACTAAACTCTGGTTAGGACCTGATTACATTACGTGAATAAGGAAAATATTGCCATCCGCCGTTTATTTTGTCTCTAGTAATATTTTGGTATGCGGGATGGGAGAGAGTTGTTAAATTTGCAAATATGTATTTTTATTGTTCAACCCTGTGGGAATAATGTGAATTCAGAAATAAAGTAGTGGAGGTGGAGCTGCTTTAGTGTGACTGAATTAAAGCCTCCCCTTGTGGATTTACTGAAATACCCCTCAAAGAAACAGTGTTAGTCATTTATAGCTCTAGGCACAGAGTAATGCTGTATAAAGTTGCATTGTAATGACATATAGAAACAGTGATTACAGCCTAATTCAATTGCTCCCTAATCTCATTTCCATAATGGCCTTTATTTGGAACCTCAATTTATTGTTTTCCCAGAAATCATTATACAATTTAGCCCTTAAATCCATTTTGAATATGCGTGCCCACTATAACAGCAGGCATAACAAAAGACACAAATAAATATCACATACACCGATATACAGAACAGTACCAGCACATGTGAACATACAATCTATACAGAGACACAGCAGAATCTTATTCAAGAAACAGACATAGTCATAGAAACACACACACACACACACACACACACACACACACACACACACACTGATGGCATTATGGTAATGGATATGCGGGCCCAGCTGGTATATCTGGTGGCAGCAGTGTGAGAAAAGAGGAGGGTTATAATGTGCAAATATTAATGATCCTGGGTTTGGGACTTTGGACACACATGCATCTTTGTTGTGTGTATATGTGTGCGTGCATGTACTGTATGTGGTCAAGTGCCAGAGGGTGGGATCCAACAGCCTGGATTTATTCACTGGGACCCCTCTCCCTAAGATGACTATCATGATCTGCCAGCTCCACTGAGCTCCTCTGATATGTCTATCCCTGGTGACACAGCTCGATCTGGGCTGCAGTGTTTGGCCAAGTCACCAAGATCACCATAAGTCCATGGTAGGCATCGAACCAACCCTGGTCTTAGAGCTTGAACGCTGCCTGTAACCCTGTACAAAGCTTTATTTCACTATAACCCTCAGTCCCTGTGCAGGGGCTGAGCTGCTCTTCGAAGGGTGTGTGTTGGGGATTTTCAGTCAGTCTGGGATAAACGATCATCTTGGTACTTTTTCCAGTGTCTTTGTGCTTGACAGAGCTTGGTGTATGATATCTGCTGTGCAATGTCTACATGGATAACCTGCTCTCTCTCCTGTTCCGCGAGGTACTATGAGGAGCAATCATGCACGACTAATTCCTATGCTTCCTTAAGAAGATATATAATACAGTTAGCCTCTGCATACTTCTTCTGCTGAGAACCTCTTGAAAAAACTCTTCAACAGCAGCCACTATGAAGGTACAGAATGGAGAAAAATCAAGCAGAACAAAATGAAAAATATAGAAACAGAAAAATAATAGAATAATAGAAAAGGAACGAATAAAGCTTCATTGCAGTCGTCATTGCTTGTATTTTACACTTACTTGTAACGCTGCTATAACACAGACATAAGTTCAATAAAAGAATCAAAGTCAGGTGATAAATCCCTGGCTATTAAATCAGTCAGCTAGCCTTTAGCATTGTTGTAGAAGTTCTATCCATACAGTAAATATTTTCATATGTTCAGTTATGATGACAGCTGAACTGCAAGCTCTGTGGGCCCAGCATTTAACTCAGCTTACTGGAGTTTCTTACCCAATGTGGATTGTTGCTTCACTTTGTTTCAAACCCTTCCTTTAACAAGATGTTGAATTGCCTTTGTTTGGTATTGTTTGGTGTTTCTGAATGCTAGTATTGTCATATCTGCCGCATTTTCACAAAAAGCTCAATCTTGTGTTGTATATGTTGTCTATAGCCCCTGTCACATCAAGCAGACAGCCATTGACCTGTGGTGTTGCTGGGTTCTGCACTGTTGGCACTAGTTGGTTCCCTGTATGTGGCTTTTCAAGCAGATTCAACAGAATCAGTGACAGAACCACTCTGATTGGCTATCCAGCTTCAGATGGGCACACACCCAGACTGTACAGCTAATTATTATTATATTGTGTGTAATTTGGACCAGACCTAGTTATGTTCTGTTCAGTTCCAATGTTGGCAAATTGGTGTTAACAAAAGGCAGTGAAAAGTAAGATTATTAAGTGTGTAATTTTTAAAGTTTTTACTCTTTTACATAAGATATAGTCACTGCCAGTCATTGTTTAAATACAACTGCGTCTTTACCTAAGGTTAGCTTTGTTTTAAGAAGTTAATTCACTTCCAATTTTCTCATACTCTACTGAGCTGTCCAGTGTGTGCTCCTCCCATACTGTCAAAATCTAGAAATCTGTGACACACGTGAGCTCTTTAGTCCTTAAAAGTCTTAGTCTTTACATGCGTTCCCACCATTAACAAGTCAGTGCAACAAGCAAACATTGGCTTTACAACCCCAGTGCCATTTGCAACTTCTTATCCAACAAACTGTAGATTAGAAGTTGCCATAAACCTTCTGTGGTGAGCAAGTGTAGTGTGAAAATAGTGAGCAAACAATGCTTTGGTTAGCCTTAGTATGTCTGCAGTTCAAGGTCTTCTGCTTCCCTTTTTGAATGACAAACATGGACTACTGCCATCTGCTTGTATAGAGAGTTATTTCCTCTCATGTATTTACAGAACGTTGGCTTTAATCTTTGTGATTTGTTCAAATGCCACTCTTTCACCCAGACAAAGGTAACGCCACAGCCGGCCCTCACCGTCACTGGTTCTTTGATGTCAGCTTGGCAAGTCTCTGCCGTTAGAGATCAACAGGCAGAGTATGTCAAAGTCTATACTGAAAAAAAATTATAACAAAGGACAAGTCTTGTATCCTATAATATAACTCAAACCAATTTACAATAAGTAATGTTACAATACACACTAATTTGTGATGTTTAATGAATGCCATTCAAGGTAAAACGGAGTGCGTTCACATTGTCCTCCAGCATATTTGATCAGAGATGGTCACAATTAAACATCCTGGCACCTTACACAGACACACAGCCTTACACACACACTGACAGCACAGTGTCACAGACTCAGGCACCGCTTGGCCACCAGACGTGGGCCACAGTTGCTGCCGATTGGTTGGAGTTCTGTCAGATAGCCAAGCTCTAATGGAAACGCTACAATGCAGCCAAAGTATGGGAATCATTTCAGTGATAAAGTTATATGTTCAGCCTCGAACAACCGGTGGAGATAATGTTTGGCCTCATTATAATTCTCACCATGTTTAAACAGGCGGCCGCAGAACGCAAACAAAAGCAGATGAAATTTGAAAAGTATTATCAATATTGCAGATAGTGGATGCCCTTTCCAATCACAAGCTGCATATCTCTCACAGCAAATATATGGTTGAGTAGTTCATTCATTTCTATTAGGCCCCTTGTATGTTTCCCTGTGCCTCATATATATTTATGCAGAATTGATGAAAAGGCCAAACAAGCTACCATTAGATATGGGTTGAATTCACTAGCCTGGCCACGCTAAAGGTACATTTAAAAGGCATTACTTTGCTGTGACGAATCTCTTTTTTTGTTCTGCTCTTTCCCTGGGATCATTTCTCAATGCGGTCCCTGCCACAAGCCAGCTTTATGTTGTTTTATAGTAGTATGTGTATGTATAGATATGTGTGTACATGAGGGGAAAAAAGAGAAAACTGTACTGTACATAAAGGCCTGCATTTTCATGTGTTTTAATTCATATATGTGTGTATAGGTGAATGCAGTATTTACCTATATACTGTACATTTGTGTTTCTCTGTATATCCATTGATGTTTGTGTGTGTGTGTGTGTGTGTGTGTGTGTGTGTGTGTATGCATGCATGCATTTTGCACTGCACGCCACTCCATGTATTCTTCAGTTCTGTTAATAGCTGGCTGCTGGAGCAAAATAATTGTCATTTTCCAGCCAGTGGGTCTAAAGTCATACAACATAATGAAATGTATAAAAAAGAGGGGGAAATGGCAGACAGGAGGCATGCTAAATCAAATGTAGAGAGATCTGAATAATTTAAGGCACAGGAAGGCGAGAGGAGGAGGAGGAGGTGCAAATGGAAAGATGGTGAAAAGTATCATTTAGGTTGACAGCGCTATGTGCTAATGTGTGTGCATCTATGAGGGCAGTGCAATATCCAGGGTAATGGTGAATAGAGAAATAAAGAGTGATCACCGCTGGCTGTTGAGCAAGTACAAATTTGATGACTCTGTTCTCTGATTGATCGATCGACCTGTTCATTCAACTGCCCTCTGTTACCTAGCTTATGTCCCCGATGGTGCTTGCTTTTCAGTGGCAGGTGTATCTGTAACTAACACATTAACTAACCAGGCCAGAGCACTCTCAGTGTCCTCTGACAGCCTGTCATTTAAGCTCCGCAGCCAGAGAAAGGTAGAAAATAGTGGGGAGGAGAGGGGAGGAAAAACAGAGGGAGGGAGAGGTGTGGATTAAGATGTGAACGAAAAAGAGGGCAGATTAAGAAAGAGTGGAGGAGGAGGTAAAGTGGAAGAGTGTGGGTAATGAGGGAGGCGTTGAGGGCCAGTGAGGACAGGGAAGGTTGACCTTGTGCGAGACGGCCCTCTCACTCACAAAGACACACACACTTATTAATTACTATAAGACATTCTCTAGCCCTTTACTCTTATCCTAAACATCCCAACTATTCTAGCCCTAACCCTAAAATCAAGGCTTAATACTCAAACAACACTTTGAAGTTGTGAGGACTGACAAAAGTGTCCTCACAGCAATGGTACTGAAAACAATGTCCACACAATGTAATAAAGACATGTACACACGCACACATACACACACACTCTAAATCCCTGATTACCATGTTGTACACCTGTCCAACATAATGATGGTATCTGGCACAAACTGCAGTTGTCTCTAGAAGTGGTACAAAGCACACTCACATGCACAAACACACACGCACACACATACATAAACCCAAAATGACCATGTATGAGCACCACCTCCTCCCTCTTTCTGCAAGGACATTGTCTGAATGTGTGTCCATTTGTGCGCTTTCACAGGAGTGCGTGTTTGTCTGCTGCGTGTTTAAATCTTCCGCGTGTTTGTGTCTGCAGGGCCTGCAGAGGCCTGTCTAATGGAGATGCAGTTTTATTGTGTATCAAGCAGGCAGGCAGACAAACGGTTGCCAGCTTTTCTGGAGCTGAGGTGGGCTGCAGCTGGTGATGAAGTGGAGCCAGCATGTAGTCAAGGCTGACATATACCATCTACTGGTGACAGCGGCAACAGGGATACAGACACACACACACACTGAGGCAAATGTACTCAGGCGCATACACCTACCCAGAAATTACAAGCACCAAAATATGTTGTTTGCAGAAGCACTGTTTATATTTACCAAAAAATAATTGCCAAGTTGAGAAGGTAGCCAAGTGTTGCAAAGAGACACTGACTGGTAGGTTTGCTGTCAGATCATTTAAATGAGACCAAGGTGACTTTTATGAATGCAACCAAAGCTGTTCTATCCTGCAGCAAAGCTCAGGATGACTTTACCATAAACTAAATCACAGATGTGCTGTTTGTATTAGTTCTTGACACATTTGCTTATTTCACATCAAGGACAGCTCACAGCTCCATTACATTTTAATTCATTAAATATTGATAGATGTCTTTTCCTTTTATGTCAACACAGCTTTAAATTTATTCAATTTTTGTTTCAGTTTCACATAATTTATATGAAAACTGCAATGAAGTAATTAATGTGGTCTGTGGTAAGGTACAGTAGGTTCTCTGTTTTTTAAGTCTGTAATAATCATGGCTCTATATGAACACTGAAAATGTTTTTGGTTGCTTTCATCATTCCTACTGGCCAAACTGTGTACATAAATGTATGCTAATGTGTACTTGCAGCTAATATGGTTCAGCAGCTCAAAATGCTAAATCTACATTTTAAATACAATATATGGAATGGAAATATGTCCAATTGTTTTAAAACTAACATACACAGTCAAAAGAAACATGGCAGCAAACTTGGACACATATAAACTGACTTACTTTAGTGGATCACTTTTTGTACAGGAAATCGCAAATGGATGATAACGAGAGTTAAAATCTCATTTTACTTTGTCCCACACTCATAGACATAGATGGTGATTTATAAAACCTTTTTTTGTAAATCTTTACATTCTGTTAGAGTTCCTGGCAAAGGCAGAGCTAACACGCTAACAAATATTTATGTTCCAAATTTTTTAGTAAATAATAATGTAATAATAATAATAATTTAAAGTAGCAAAAATAAGAAAAAACACATTTATAGTAATAGTTAATTGAAATAAAGTTTTTCAGATCGCTGGATAATTAATTGTATGTGATCATCCTGACACATGGTTAATCTGCTTCGCTCAAACAACCCTTAATTTTCTAACAGAAGCTGTGTACGCAAATAGTCACTTTTCAGCATGAGGTTATTAATGTGATCAACAGTGTTGACAGCAGAGCAGGGAAATTCCTCTAGTAGGGAAGAATTGAAAATGATCATATGGATGCCATAACTGCAGGCCATCTGTTCCACATGCCCACAGTACATCCATATATACAGTACTACGTTCAGCTCCTGCAGAGCTGCAGCCCACGTGCATGCTGTATTGCCACAAGACTGTAGCGTACACACGTTTTACTTCTGTTTTCCGTCACAATTCCTGCCACTTAGTAGACAAAAATGGAGTAATAAGCTAGACAACTTTAGCTTTAATATTATAGGTTATCTCTAAAATTATCCTAATCACTACATTTCTTTTCCCATTCACTCTTCTTTATTCAGTTTATCAAAGTAAAGTAAAGGATGAGTTAAGCCTCACTGCAGCTCAGTAGTAGATGTGGGGTGGCAAATGGGGGGTGGGATGAAAAGGTTTTGGCAGAATTGTGATGGGACAGTCGGGTGCCACTGTGCATGTTTTATTTTATTTATTTCATTTAAAAAACATATTTAAGAAATGCACACATATATATAAAATTGTGCAATCAGTGCTGCTTTCAAATGTTGATGGTATACTGGCTTTTTCTGTCTTGTGGGAACAACTTATGGACATATTTGTTATTTTATTGTCTAATTACATCTTTAAGAACTGAACAGTTTGGGTGGGACTGGTTGGGGAACAGCTGTGGGGGTAAACCCTACAACAGGGGGGCAGCTGACTTCCTTGCCTCCATGTAGAGCCACCCCTGTCACAGCTGCTTTCTAAGTAGATAACTATGAAATTTATTTATTTAAAACTTAAACACAAACTGTGGTTGTTAGTGGTTCAATAAATGTCAGTGATGTTACAGCTGATTCCAGTCTGGAATTTGACAGTGACTACAATTTGATTAAAATCAGTCAGATGGACCTTAACAGAGAATTTTAGTCTTTGTGTCACCTGCTGATTCTGAATCTTATCATCAGTCATATTTCTCTTTAGATTTTGATTTACTATAGCATGTTTCATTGTCCACTGTTGCACTTCCTCTCCTCATTCCATTTTCATTAACTGTGTTAAAAATAAATGTCCATCCTTGAAACAATCTTACAGTGCACCAAGCAGTACCTGCATAGTGTTAACTGCAGTAGCTTTAGAGCAACAACTTGATTGATATGCTGAATTGTTAAATTTAACATTATTTTCAAATAATTTAACACTTTGTGACTCACTTTATAGTATTTCATTAGCTGAACATGACAGATCTTTCCACAGAACTTCTGCAGTGTTTACAGGTGCTGATAAATAAATGTGTACTGTTTGCCCGCATGCAGGATGTGCAGTGTAGCACATTGTCCAGCAGTCGCAGGGTTGGCGGTTCAATCCCCAGCTCCTTTCCTCCTCTTAACAGAAGCAGTTAAGTTGCCTCTGTGTGTTCCTCGCTTGTGAGTCTCTTTGATAAAAGCAGCTGCTAAATGACTAACTGTAAATATAAAGCCCACCAAAATATTATTAATCTATAAAAATAATGGAGAACTGGACTCACAGGCTTTTCCACTAAGTTCATCTTCACATTAGATAACTTGTTAAGTCTTATCTTGACAGCACTTCTGTGCCCCAGATGCAATCTGGCAGTATTGTAACACGTCCAATGTCACCAACTGGGAATATCTAACAAGACAAACCAGTGATCAGCTTCACTAAGGCAAACTGTCATTAGAAGTTACAGAGGTATCGGTTGGCTAAATTAAACAATAAGGTCCACGCGTCTGGCATTTGAATGTAGATGTGAACAGTATGGTTGTCTGTCATTCTCTGCTCCTTGGGTGTTCCTGCAGATCAGCAAGAGAGAGGGAGAGAAGGAGAGAGGGAGGGGAGAGCAAAGTAAAGTCCTGTCCAAGAAGACGTATTATTGTCCAAGAAGTATTAGTTCTCTTTTTAATTTTAGCAAGACTAGGAAGTCGGAATTCAAATGAAAGAATCGGTTTCCATCCAGCTAATAGTAATCCATAATCCCACCGACGTGTCTAAAGCACAATGTGGTCGCTGTGATTAACGTTAATGCCTCCCCTACTCAATTTACTGAAATGTTGGAATGAACACATTTGGTTTGGAACCAATGCGCTGGCTTGTGTTTAAAAATGTGGATGGGTGGGTGGGGG
>OMLM01005269.1:168193-188904 GCA_900302695.1 Helostoma temminkii | reverse complement strand
ACTGTCTTAGAATGGGTCTGAGGATCTCATCCCGGTACCTAATGGCAGTCAGGGCACCTCTGGCTAGCACATAGAGGTCTGTAAGGCCCTCCAAGGTAATGCCTCCCTAGACCATCACTGGCCCATCACTGTTGGGCTGTGAGCACAGGCCCCCACTTGTGGACATCGAGCCCTCATACCACTCTAATGGAGTCTGTTTCTGACAGTTTGAGCAGAAACATGCACATTACTGGCCTGCTGGTCATTGTGTAGGGCTCTGGCAGTGCTCCTCCTGTTCCTCCGTGAACAAAGGAGCAGATGGAGCCCCTCTACTTCTCCTGGTGTACAGGCCTGTCTCCTGGTATCTCCTTCATGCCCTTGACACGTTGCCTGGAGACACAGCAAACCTTCCTGCCACAGTGCACATTGATGTGCTATCCTGGATGAGCTGCACTACCTGAGCAACTTCTGTGGGATGCAGACACCACCTCATGCTACTTCTAGTGGTGAGGGCACTGGCAAAATGCAAAAGTGACCAAAAATCAGCCAGAAAGGCTGATGGGAAATGGTCTGGGGCCACCACGTGCAGAACCATTACTTTATAGGGGTTGTCCTGCTAATTGCCTCTAATTTCCACCTGTTGTCTGTTTCATTTGCACAACAGCAGGTGAAATTGATTCACAATCAGTGTACCTTGGGTTGATATCCCAGAAGTGTGATGGACTTGGACTTACATTGGAATGATTGTGTGTTCCCTTTATTTTTTTGAGCTGTAGTACTGCATATGGGTGCACTTTGTCATTTTATTTCTATAAGATTTATGTGATGAATTTCATTCATTTTATTCTGATGTTTTAGTTTTGGTTGTGATAAGTGAAAAGTACCAGTATTCTTACTTTATTATTTTATATAAACAGATTTAGCTACTATTCACTTTTCTCCCTACAGAAACTATTTCTAAAATGTTTACTCTGGCTGGGATCCAGGACAGACAGGACAGGTTTTTGTACACCCCCAGCTTGCTGCTAGGAGAATGTTGATTAAGCAAAAGAAGAAAATGAAAATCAAACTGTCACAGCTACTGTTTTTGCTTTAAGACAAAAAGACTTCATGTAATCATTTAGCCTGATTATTGTACAGTGTAAATATCCTTGTCACCTTTAAAAGCTAGACATGCCACAGAAAATAGAAAAGCATCCATACATTACCTTGCAGCTATTGTTTTTCATTATATATTAGCTATGTAATGGTCTAAAAGGTAAATGGACAACCTCACGGTTCCTGGTTTAAAGCAAATCTGATCAGGTTTCAAAACACTGAGCTTCTGGATCATTTAGTACAGGAATTCTTAGTACAACCTATTTGTTTGTGTTGCCTGTTGGTGTGGGTTTAACAAAGCTGTGCATATCAGGGGGAATGTAAAGATTCAGGAATGAAGTAAACACGATTGGCACACTTTCAACACTGGTGCATGGATCTGTTAATATGCATCAAGATGTTTCCTCAAGCTGGCACTCACTTTTAAAACACAGTTTTTATTCAACTCAAATCTAATGAAAATCATTCAGATTAAGCAAAAATATTGACTGAGCAATAACAAAATACTTGATGCAGATGTGTAGTTCTTTACCAGTTCAATGACTGTCTCATTGATCGTGTCGTGTTTGTGTGCAGCAGATGAAGGCAAGGATCACTATGTGGAGGAGTCGGAGGTGACTACATGCGAAACGAGGACAGACGAGTCAATTCCACTACAAAGACCTGTCACTCGTGCTAAATTAGAGGCCCGCACAGATTCACTTCAGGTACCACACACCCAGTAATCCACAATTATTGCCATGAACATTCACAATATTGCAGTTTTGTGGCTTTAATGGCTTTAAGGGAGGCTTTAACCAGTAGCAGCATTTTGTTTAGCTCCCTGACATTTATAATTTAGCGGTTAATAATTGTTGCTGCAGGGAAAGACTCCACCTCAGTCCTCTGGGCTCTTCTTCCGAGATGGGAAGAAGCGCATTGACTACATCCTGGTTTACAAGAAGTCCAGTCCACAAGTGGAGAAGAGATGCACGTTTGAGAAGAACTTGCGTGCTGAGGGCCTGATGCTGGAGAAGGAGGTTAGAATTATTTGTTTGTCTTCTAGACTTTTGTGGCTTCATTTATCAACTAACTTCTCCAACAACTGTGTTTCTTTTTATTTTGAAAGCCCTCCCTGACAAACAATGACATCATGTTTGTGAAGATCCATGCTACTTGGGACACTCTTTGCAAGTACGCAGAGCAGATGAACATCAGAATGCCATTCAGGTAAATGTAGCTGAAGAAAAATGTAAGTTTTATTTTAGTGCCTTCAACTAGTATCTCTAACTAACTGTAGCTTCTTTTTTTTTCAGAAAAAAATGTTACTTTACAGACTGGAAGAGCAAAACTCTGGGCAGGTAGGATGTTATCTGTTGCTATGTTGGTATCTGGTGGCAAGAAACTGGGTGTTTCAGTGTCTTTATAATTAAATTCATGAGCGGCACAGCTGTGAGGCCTCAGTAATGACAGCTGTAGATAGTGTTTTAGGATTAAAGTTATCAGTCACCTTAGTGAATATTAAAAAAATAAAAAATAAAAAAACATAATTTTCCATGTATGGGATTATGATTCAACTGGGAATGACTGTTTACAGTGTAGTAGGAAGTAGCAGTAATTTCAAGTTTCTGAAAGTTATTTATTTTTATTATTTTAAACATTTAGAAAATATATTAAACCTGTGATTAAGTACAGAACTTAATTTTCATTTACAAAAACAAGCATGTTTCTTAAAGTGAATATCCTTAAACCTAAACTTTTGACCTTTTCAAAAAGCGCAGCATCCCCCACTTCAGAGTACAATACGATTATCACCCACACTGACAGAACTCTTCTTTAAAATTATTGTATTTTTTCATTGAAATAAAGGCGCATGGCTATTTGCATGCTATTTTTAGAGACACACTCTGCTTTGATGTAAAGTTTAAGTTATGCACAGGATTCCTTCCAACTCTTCTTCTCTGCATTTAGATAAAAATAGACATTTGTTTAAAATACTGCATGTACATTTAATACAAACTATCTTGAAACCATGGTTTGGAGGCCCTAAAAACATTTTCCCAGTTTAGATCTTACTATGAATCAATATGTGAAATTTTCTGTCACAGAGACGTTTGTTTCTATAAGAAACTTCACATGAATCCAAATCTGACAGATCAGTTCAGAAACTGTCAAATCAAATCTTCAGAAACTGAAGTTATTGCATTTCTGCAAATATATGAACTTATATTGTATATACATTTTGAATGTGTCCTTGTTTTGACTAGGCAACTGTTGTGTGATATTCCTGATCTTTGATTGTTTTCATCCATTAAACACAAACATCTGATTCCTGTTGCTTCTACTCTGTGACTCTGTTTTAAACAAACCCTATTTTCAGAACAAGTGCAACATGATAAACTAACAGTGATAAATGTGCCTGTTTTACCATACTTCACCTTGTAGCCCGATAAAAAGACTGATATGCTGCCACAGAAACAGAATGGACAAACAGTAAATGATAGAAAATAAAACTGAGCAGACAAAATCACAAAGACAAGAATCACTCGCCCACCTGTCCCACTGAGAACAAAGCACTTCAAATCTTGTGCGAGCGTGACCATTGCCGTTGTGACAAATGAAACCATTATGTTTTCCTTGTAGCATCTTCAGTCTTCCACTAAGCTGTTGTTCTTAAAAGAAAAATCTACCCAAGAGTAAATAGGCTTTATGTGTTTACTAATGATCTGTCACTACCTCCTGTCCCTGTAAAGCTGAACAAATGACTGACTGTGTGCAGGTGGTGACAGCTGAGTGGTGGAAGATCATTACATTCCTACAGTATCTGTCCCCTTTGCAACAACATTCATAAAATGCTCTCTGCTAGCAAAGAGGTTCCCCCCGGATTCCCATTTATATTCATTTAATCCATATAAGAGCAGCAACCACACAAATTAGTGAGTGACCTCTGGAGAGAATTTGGAGGAACAGTGAGAAACCAAGTGATTTATATCCAGACAAGCAGCGATGTTCTAGGGATTCTTCAAGTTAGTGTGACAGACGATCCAGAAAGAAATATCTCAGAAACTATTGTTTGGACTGTGCTATTTGTGTGGAAAGGGTGATTTGTATCAACTCTGGTGATCACTTTCATGTAGCACCATCCTCAGAGCAAAGAACCTGTAAATTAGGTACATTCACATCAGCAAATACTTTGTGTTTGCTAATTAGTTATCATTAGCATGGTATACTTAAAGTTTTTTAAGTATACTTAAGTATACTTATGTCTATGTACTTCTACTATACTTGCAAAAATTACTATTTTAATACTTCTTGGCTTGCAGTTTATTACAAAAAGACTTTTATATATACTGTTAGTGTACTAATGATGTAAAAATACTATACTTTCTAGATGCTCAAAATATTATATTTCAAAGTAAACTTCATCCTCCCTTTCAGTTGATTAAAGTGCACTTCTGAATAATTGTTCATAGTTTCCATACAGTATGTCACTTCATATGTTGATGAACTAAAGCACAGCTGTGTCAATTGTAGAAATAATAATTTTAAGTTTGAAGTTACTGAGAAGCAGTTCCTATTGACTGCTCACCCTTCTCACTAACAGCTATAAGTTTATAACTGAACAATTAATTAGCGACCATACGTATTATCTTTAAAAGGCAAACCACCATCACACAACAATTTGTCACATACACACTGTACATGAGGTGGTGTACGGGTGTCAGGGTAATGTTAGGGAAAAGATCTGGAGCCACTGTTCCACATTAAAGAAAACTATCTTCATGTTAATAACATCAGGCCACTAATCCCATTTCCCTGTGTGTTCTTGTAGCAGGCTTCATTTGAGATGTCGTCAGATAAAAGGCTGGCTTCCCAGAAATCCCATGAAGCTGGACAAAGAGGCCTTGCCTGACCTGGAGGAAACCGACTGCTACACAGCTCCCTTCAGCAGAGCACGCATGCATCAGTAAGGACATGTACACTTTCAGTCACACACACACGCCACCACTGAAAATGACACACAACACATCACTGCCCGTGTCATTCATGTTGGCTGTGTTGCATCCTTCTCTGCTGGTTCCTCTCACATCGTTCACATGTTTATGTCAAGAGCTCTTTGTGCAGAACTTGGACATGAGGCGATGAAATTTGCACTATGATGTCTTGTATATTTCAAAACTCAGAAGCCCAAATGATACAAACAAGTTGATCATAAATTAGGTATTGAAATAAAGCAGCAGATGTCCATGAAATAATTAGATTTCTCCTCCATTCCTTCCTGTTTTTTCACTTTCAGAGTGTCTGTTTGACAAAAGGCACCATCTCATCTCACTTGTCAGTGAATCATTTCCATTTTTTCCTTTGCATATCAGCCTTGACGTTTTTTGGGAAATACTGATCCTGGAATGAGAACAAACTTTACAGCTCTTTTTTTTTTTGATGATTAATGCCTATTACTGCTGCCTGCATACTGAAATACTGTTACACAATAAATATCTAAGGGAATGTGTTGTTGTTTTCTTCCCAGCTTCACTATCAACAACAGAGAGACCTTCTTTTCCAATTCCACCAGAAGCAGAATAGTTCATCATGTTCTGCAGCGCACCAAGTACGAGGATGGAAAATCAAAGATGGGTAAGGCTCCGCACTCACTACTTCATCTTCCTAATGCTGACACACTAATATTTTTGCAGTGTAATATTAGTAACTTCAAGTTCTTATTTATACTTGATAATGTACATACTGTTTATCCATCATAATTTCCTTTGAGATAAGAAATTAAAAGGTTCTGTTTTCCTCTTTGTTGATTTTACAGCCTAATTCATCAGCTGCTTAAGGAGCACTGTTGGAATCAGGCCTAAAAGATTAATTAGTGGCAAATGAACAAACTGAAACACGTAGACATATCTTTGACAAAGACATTTTTAGATTGTGTTGTTTACTATAGGTTGTAGGGTAGTGGGGGACGCATGCCTTCTTTGGTTTGTTTTTCTGTGGGATGATTACAGTGTGGGCTGCTGCTGAGCTGCGGCTGATCCCTCCTCTCCTTCTGGCTGTTGTTTTTTGCTATCAACACTTACCAGACAATCATGTGTGGCGTGTGCTGACATGTTTTGCTGATTTAAAGTCTGACCTTGAAGGGCTGGTACAAATTCCACATGCAATTTTTTAAATATTTTAATACTCTTGACCCCTCTATTTCCAACAAATAAGATCCACCACAAGAGTGGAAAATCCTTTTCAAATCCACCACCTCTGCTCTTTCTATCACAGTGTCTACAGTTTTAGTCAGGAGATGACAACAGAAATGAATGCACTATTGTCCCGTAAACATAACACATCATCATTACTGCTTTCATACTGCACAGCACCTTCAGGTACACTACCAGTCGTGTCAGTCGTCCTTAAATTAATGCATTTGTATTAGCAAGCATAACGTGCCAATGGAAGACAGTACTAATGTTGATCTGATTATAGGTCTCTGTATATTTATGTAAATATTCTGTTATAAAATCTGCTTCCTTCATTTTTATGTGTGTCCAAACGTCTGAGTGATAGTGTATATTAGAAGCAATTCAGTTAGTTGATTGTGACTGAGACAATAGTTTACAAACTACATCAATGATGATACAGACACCAAGTAATGAACACTCTGAAAAAATGGAGAAGGTTGTTATGAAGTGCTTACAGTTATTTGAAATTATTTTCCACCACTAATGGGCTTGTCTAATGCAGCTTGTCCGTTACATAACAGAGTAAATTGTTATGACTTTGGAAGATTGGGTTTAAATCAATCTCTCAACAGTCTCAGTTATGACTGGAGCTGAATTTTTAATGTGGTGTCCTTGTGCTACTCCAGCTGCTGTGTGTTCACCCTTTGACATGACCTGCTTTATGCAACTGTAGGTATCAACCGGTTATTGGGCAACAGCACATATGAGGCTGCATTTCCTCCACATGAGGTACTTTTATTTGTACACACATTAATACACACATGGTCAAACTGTACTGTTCCTCCTGTTGATTCCTAGACATTTTTTCTTCTCAGGGTGGTTACAAGAGCAGACACCCAATTAAGACACATGGAGCTCAGAACCACAGGCATCTTCTGTACGAGCGCTGGGCACGCTGGGGCATCTGGTACAAATACCAGCCTCTGGATCTCATCAGGTAATCAGCTTTGGAGCAGCAATGCCCCATCACAAGCTGCTTTTGGATATTTACCTAAGCTCTGGTGTCCTGATAATGTCCCCTGCCCTGTCTTTGCTCATGTCCAGGATGTGTTGTTAGAGAACATAAAATAACACAGTTGTTTATGCAGGTTTCTGATAACTGCCTGCTGTCTGAACAGGCTTGCTTATCACTCCTCTGAACTAATGGAGTTATTTTAATAGCTGTTGGTGAACCTACTTTAGTATTGGCTGCCTAGACTCTGCTCCATTCTAGCACTATGTACTTTTTTGTCTTTTAGTAAAAGACGTAAAGGGCTGTACTAAAAGACTGTGAAGGAACTGTTTTATATTCTGACTTTGGTACTTTCTAAAATCACTATACACATACTCACTTTTATGTGTAAAAAATACAACGTTTGCAGTTTTTGTACTAAGTGTTTTACTTTGTACAGAGCAAGATTAGCTGTTTCCCTGTGCTTTCAGTCCTCATGCTAAATTAAGCCAATTGTCCTGCAGCTCCATATTTAAAGCACAGGAATGGGAGCAGTATCGTTCCTCATTTAACTCTCACCCAGACACTTAATGTCTATTTTCCAAAAATAGGGTTTTATTCTTTGTAGTATAGAATATTCCAGCCGGTACACTGAGCTTATTTTGGTTGTGTAATCATCATATCATATAGATGTGTGAGCTGTGACTTCATATAACAAGAGATTTTTTTTCATAATGTTTACGCTATCCCTCATTATATAAAAATTATGTACTGTGATGAAAGTTGTGCATGTAAACATCCTTATGGAAGATCTGTTGAGACTCACTTGCTTCTGAGCTGCTTCATTGCAGTAATTGTGAGGTAAATGTCTTGATCAAGCTCAAGTTAATTTCCCATCACAGCATCATATTGTTTAGGTCACAACCACATTACTAAACACTGTCTAACAGCATTAACCGCACTCTAAATGAGAATAGCCAGATCTAATTAATAGTCATCTGAGTGTGTTTTGACCTCTGTCTCTCTGCCAGGCGGTACTTTGGGGAGAAAATCGGTCTTTACTTCGCATGGTTGGGCTGGTACACTGGCATGTTGATTCCTGCTGCCCTGGTTGGGGTTTTTGTCTTCCTATATGGTCTTTTCACTATGGACTCCAGCCAAGTCAGGTCAATTCACACAACCAGTACACCATTCAAGTCACTGAACAAGCTCTCTTACATTGTCTTTCATTAGGATCATAATTTAAAATGTATATTTTTGTTGCTGTCATTTCTGAGGATTCATTCAATGTCTCAACAGTAAAGAGATTTGTGAAGCCAACACCACCATCATGTGTCCTATGTGTGAGGAAACCTGTGACCCATGGACGCTCAGTGACAGTTGTGTCTACGCAAAGGTCAGTGCAGTTCTGACATTCGCCCGAGCTGTTCAGCATGTTCGTTTCTCATGCCTTTCTAGCATCTTACAGCCGTTCTAGGGTCTGAATTCTCACAAACCCATAAACTAGAGATTTGTCAAGTTGTCATTTGGATTGAAGTATGTCCGTTTCTTGTTTTTGAAATTTTATTTAAGCTATTTCAAGTTATGATGATTTTTTTTTAAATACCAAATAATTATTTGGCATGTTCTCCCCGTGTTTGCGTGGGTTCTCTCCGGGCACTCCGGCTTCCTCCCACAGTCCAAAGACATGCTTAGGTTAACTGGGGACTCTAAATTGCCCGTAGGTGAGAGTGAGCGCGTGAATGGTTGTTTGTCTATATGTGGCCCTGCAATAGACTGGAGACCTGTCCAGGGTGTACCCCACCTCTCGCCCGTAAGCTGGCTGGGATAGGCTCCAGCACACCCGTGACCCCTGCGGGGACTAAGCGGTATAGAAGATGAATGAATGAATGAAATAATTATTTGCTAATGGTTAGATAAGAAAATCATAAACTGGTTAGCTTAGCTCAACACAAACACTGGATAATAAAAACACAGCTTGTTATTTTTTACCTTCAGTGATTTTGCACATATTAAATAAATATATTTAATGTTATATTAATTTGTGAGTTGTTGCCATTAACCCCTTTTAGTAATTTAGATTCACATGTTCCATATTTTAGGACACACTTTATGTGCTTGTTTTTCTAGGTGACCCATCTGTTTGATAATGGCGGCACTGTGTTCTTTGCTATCTTCATGGCTATTTGGGGTAGGTTTCCGCTGTTTTTGTGTCTGCCCATTGTCCTGATTTTAGGATCACTTTGCATTACATCAACTATGTTTTCCATTTGATACAAAGCCCTGGTGGAATTCAAATCTATTTATACAACAGTGTGTCAGTGCTCTCATGTTTCCACTCTCCACTAAAGTCCTCCAAACACATGAAGCTTTCTCAACTGAGAATACATATGCAGTATACTTTGTATAAACACTCTGCAGTGCAAATACACTAGATCTTCTCTCTGTAATATATTTAATCATGGTCAGGTTTCTCTGACTGAACATCTGCAGTAATACTTCCAGTACCATCCTGATGTAATTACTTGGCTAATTAAGCATTGCTCTAGAGAGATGTATCAGCTGACAGGATTGTAGAGCTGCACAAAATAGCGATATATTACAGCTATGGTTCCCACAGCTATATTATCCTTGTAATATTAAGGGTGGGCATCAGCATTTGGCCCAGATCCATCTATCTGCCAAAATGGTAAGTTATCACCTGTGCCCAGAGGGAACAGTTGGCACATTGTGTTCTGTGTTTAGGCTAAATGAAGGCCAACAAGAGCTGGAGAGCCGAGGGAGGTCCAGGCGGCCTCGCTGACTGAGGCCTATAGCTTTGAATCCTGCATGAAGGCTTTTGGCAATGTAGGACCAAAGTAGCTTTACTGCACCACTGAGTGAGTGGATTCTAGGTCTAGTGCGAGTGTGTGTGTGTGCAAGAGAGAGATGAAAAATTGGTTAGCCCACGGGACTAAATGTAGGCATCTGAAAAGGCTGTTTTTTTCTCACACTTTAAACAAAAGTGGGTCAAGCTATATTAAACTTCAATGTCTTTAACAGCGGTCAGAGTTGTTCTGGCCGCGATTCACATTCTGTACATGCTTTTAAACACCACATTGCTTCTGTGTTTACCAAATTTATTGCATATTTATCACTGAAATAATCTTGTTTTGCTTGAAGCACCTTACGTACATCTTATATTACATTTGCAAGAAATTATTTTTTATAAAATAATTTTTTTATTAAATGATTTTTATGATTTATATTTTGGTCTAAAAATCTCAGAAAATACCAGCTCATGCTCAAACTGATGTCATGGAATTGATAGTTTTATCTGAACAATAGTCCAAAACCACTATACAAAGCTCTACACACATGTAATATGTCAGATGTCAGAAAATATTTATAAAGCAGAAATAAAAACTATATTACAGCTGCGCAGCACAGCACCAAATCCTCATGTCAGTTTAATGTCCTTACAATATATGCATGTTTAGTGAAAACTGACAAAATGGCAATTATGTCATTGTCATCATCATCATCATCATATGTTGAACTACATATTGATGTAATGCAGCCTTTTTTTAATACTGTACGTCTGTGATAAACCATATAAAAAAGATTACAAATACAACTTCTAGTGTTTTGTGCAGCTCATTTCACAATTGAATCCAACACAAAGGAAACGATGCCTCCAGACTTAATTCTACCTATAGAAAGCTTTACTTCAGAAGTGTTTTAACATAAAATGGATCTTGTCTCACAAATAGAGGATTTGAGGGTGGAACATTGTAAGTTTTGTAAAGTATTTGCTGCACTTTTTCTTAACTTCCAGATGAAACACAGCAGTATGTGAACTGATGGGTGTAATCAGTCTTCATAATGGGGCATGCACACCCCTGCAGCCTGTGTTTTACTCATGATATCTGATCAAAGCTGATCAATGATTCCTGATCCCTCTCTGCAGCCACAGTATTCCTGGAGTTCTGGAAAAGAAGGAGAGCAGAACTGACATATGACTGGGACCTCATTGATTGGGAGGAGGAAGAGGTAGGTCGGCAATATCCTCAAACAGACCTGATATTGTTTGATTACCTCACAACTTTAGCACGTGTTCATGCAGCACAACTGCTCAACTCAACACATGATATAAAAAAGAGCTTTTGTTTCAGCAGGGAGATACAGCTACAGTTCAATAGTTCACATTGTAATTTGTGTTGTTAATCAGGAGGAGCTGAGACCTCAATTTGAAGCCAAGTACTCGAGAGTGGAGAGAGTCAACCCCATATCTGGCAAGCCTGAGCCTTTCCAGCCCTTCTCAGATAAACTCAGTCGGCTCATGGTGTCTGTGTCCGGCATATTCTTCATGGTAAACCCTTTGATCTTTGTATAATCTTCCCTTTTGGGATTCAGGCTCAGAATGAGCTCACCATTATTTGTGTGCCACCTTTTTAGGTTAGTGTGATGCTAGCAGTGTTGTAATAGCTCCCCCTGCTGGGAAAAAAGGGAATTTAGAAGCAATATTAGATTAAGCGTTTCTGATTGCCTAATTCCTGTTGTTTATATAAATAGTTATTTTTCGCTATTTTTGTTTGCTTAGTGTTTCCATGTGTTCCTAAGCAGAGTGTTCACACTCTATCACAGTTTTTAACCTGAAACATCTCTGCCTCTGTCCTCCTCTGCTTAGATTTCCCTCGTCTTGACCGCTGTGTTTGCTGTGGTGGTTTTCCGCCTCATTGTGATGGAGAAGTTTGCTTCCTTTAACTGGAAATTTGTGAAGAAGAACTGGCAGTTTGCTACTTCTGGCACAGGCGTCTGCATCAACTTTATGATCATCATGTCTCTTAACGTGGTGGGTGTCTGGATAAGCATCATCTGACATATTTACATACTCTGTTAAACAAAGGTTTTTATTAAACTTTCATTTAGAAGCCAGAAACTAGGTCATCTCCACCCAGAAATACTTTTTTCGCTGGGCCTCGTGATTTCAACTTTTCCTCACAATCAAATTTAACCTTTTCCTGTTAATGCTTATGCATGTTACCATCCTGTCAGGTGTATGAAAAGGTGGCCTATCTTCTGACGAATTTAGGTGAGCATTGTCTACATGCTGCATACATTAACACCTTATTAATTAATAATAAATACCTAATATAATTATATTATTTTCCACATGTTTGGCATGCAATTCTTTCTTTCACTTTTCACCCTAAAATCCCCGTTTCTCCACTTTCAGAGCATCCACGGACGGAGTCTGAGTGGGAGAACAGCTTTGCTCTGAAGATGTTCCTATTCCAGTTCGTAAATTTGAACAGCTCCACATTTTACATAGCTTTCTTTCTTGGAAGGTAAGCCAACTGCCATGAACTTCACAGATCTGTTTACAGTGAAAGTAATGAGTGATTCTGAAAAGATGTTTTGTTTCAAACTCCCATGTCATGAGATCTGCCAGGACTCCTTTCTCTCCTCACTGTATAGTCATTTTTGGACCTCACCCAGCATTTACAAAATATTGTCCTCCTTAGAAAAGTAACTAAGCTGTGATTCATCATTCACAGTTACGAGCTTTAAGGATCTTTTTTCTGCTCTTCGTTTATTCGTTTTGCTCTGATTGAATTTTGCAGCTAATGTTGGAAATGTCAATCTGTTCAGGTTCGCTGGCAGGCCTGGAAAATACAATAAACTCTTTAATCGATGGCGACTGGAGGAGGTGAGTACAATTAGGCATCACCATAAGTGGGTAATTATTGCAGCAATGGCTGAGCTGATTACTGACTTCTGTGTCAGGATATATTTAGACTGTTAAGATGAAAGTTATTCATCTTCTGCCTGTAAATTACTATGTGAAACATTCATGTCCCACAAATTACTGGGATTTTAAATTCTAATGATCAAATGATCGTATGGAATATGTTCGATGATTCACTAATGACTTTAGATTATCAGGCATGAAATATGGATGTGACAGTTTTTTTAATGAAGTTTATTTTTTCAGTGTCATCCAAGTGGCTGCTTGATTGATCTGTGCCTGCAAATGGGAGTCATAATGTTCTTCAAACAAATCTGGAACAACTTCATGGAGCTCGGTTATCCGTAAGCACTGTTATTATAATCATCTGCTTTTTACTATATGAACCATTACAAATGCCAAATTTAAACATTATTGCTGTGAATTCAAGTGACTGGCATTTTAACTGTGTATGATTTCAGTATAGTTTTTTGTCATTTAAGTCATTAGCATATGAAAAACCTTCTCTCCTGCAGAAACACATCAAATCCTCTCCTGTGGTGCTTAGTGCATTGTCAGAAATAATTGCTTTGAGATGACAGTTTTCTGCTTGTTGCGTTTCCAGTTTACTGCAGAACTGGTGGTCTCGTAGGAAGATGAAGAAAGGCGGCGGTGGAGGGCAGAACGTAGACAGTAAAGCTCAGCTTCCACAGTGGGACAAAGACTGGAACCTGCAGCCCATGAACGCCCATGGACTGGTGGATGAATACCTCGAAATGGGTAAAAAAATTGTCATAAGTGTTACATTGACTTTGTCTAAAGAAGAATGAAATCCACATAATGAGGCAATCAATCAATCTTTAACATTTCTTGTGCTAGCGCTGAGACAGAGACATCCTTTGAAGCTCATCCGAACTCTTTTTTCCTCTGCAGTTCTCCAATTTGGCTTCACCACCATCTTTGTAGCGGCGTTTCCACTGGCTCCTCTCCTGGCTCTGCTAAACAACATCATCGAGATTCGCCTTGACGCTTACAAGTTTGTCACCCAGTGGAGGAGACCTATGCCTGCCCGAGCCACTGACATTGGTCGGTGTGATCTCTGACTTCCCTCGCACTTTACTAACTCCCACGTTTGTTTTAGTTTTGGATCTGACCCACTTTTTCCAACCGTAAAATACCAAAATATTTTCCATGCTGTGGATATAGATATGTTCCCATATCTTTTGCTTCTGCCATATGCTGCACCTCCCCTTCTATCATCCCACCACCCCATATGATTACAAACACAACCTTCCCACTGCCAAATAATACACGACCAAATGCTTCTTATGGCATGTTGCCCTGTAATTAAAGGAAGAATCCACCATGAAACAGTTAGACATTCTTCAGCTGTAATGAACACAGTATGTGTCAGTTGCACAGAATCAAAGAGCAGAGCTTCTTTGGAGGTTTCAGCCAACAACTACTGATTATACAGAAACATGTCTAATGAAGAAAAGGCTGGGAGAATTTTTTTTTACTGACAGTAGCCTTAAACCAAAAAATATGCTGTATTTTGGGTAACACAGTTCACACAGTCTTTGGTTGCAGATGTGTAACTATATATAGAGAAGCGTTTTGTCTCGCACTTTCCTCAGAAGGCTGTTAAATGAAACTGAAAGGAGGAAAGTGAGCACATGAAGACAGCTAAATTACAATAATTCTCAAATCATACATGAGTGGGTTGTCATTTATGATTTGTCACCTCAAAACAGCCCAATTTTCCATCAGTAAAAGGCTTAGTACCACACACTATTATGTAACTAAGTTTATAAACCACCATACAAGTGACTCAACTACTTTTCTGTATGAAATCATTGAAAAAAATATTCTCTGTTTTGGCTGTCAGGTATATGGCATGGCATTCTTGAAGGTATTGGTGTGCTGGCAGTCATCACCAACGCCTTTGTGATTGCTATCACATCCGACTATATCCCCCGCTTTGTTTATGCCTTCAAATATGGTCCATGTGTGGACAAGGGACGCCACCACGATGATGAGTAAGCTTTCAAAACAATGTTCAAACAGTGAGTATATCCTGCAAAGTGCCTTCTGTTGTGGTCTGATAGCGTCTTCTTTTGCCCTCAGGTGTTTGCGAGGCTACATGAACAGCAGCCTGTCTGTGTTTGATATGGGTGAGATGAAGAACAGCAGCCAGTCCAGATACTGCAGGTACAGGGACTATAGAGCACCACCCTGGAGCCCGGTGCCGTACGAATTCACCCTGCAGTTCTGGCACGTCTTGGCTGCCAGACTGGCCTTCATTATTGTCTTTGAGGTCTGTCAGCGCTCACTGTTTCTTTTTTGTCTGTTTACCAGTGAGGCAAGCACTAAAACTAAATCCCCTTATGTTTCCTCAAATCTATGTAACTGCTGAATTTTTAGTAGGTCTTTTAACTTCTGGTAATTTATGCACTGTAAAATGAAAACCCCACAAGCCCAATGTTTTTATTGAATCTTGCTGCTTTACAGTAGGCCAAGACATTTAACTCAAAACAGACCGAATTAATCAGAAATCATACGGTGGTTCAGCTAAGAAAGTCAGCATGTTAATGCTTTTAAAACAAAGATTTCTCTGACAAACAATCTGTGCAGTGATCTCTACAATGAGAAAAGCTGGCATAATATACAATTATTTATTGTGCTTTGCATGGTCAATGAATTAATCGGCAAATGCAGGCAGGTAAAAGTTCTGTGACTAAATGTTTAATGTCTTCCTCAGCACCTGGTGTTCGGAATCAAGTCCTTCATAGCGTACCTCATTCCAGACATGCCGAAGGATCTCTGTGATCGCATGAGGAGGGAAAAGTACCTGATGCAGGAGATGATGTACGAAGCAGAGCTGGAGCACCTGCAGAAGGAGAGAAAGAAGAACGGACGACGTTATCACCACGAGTGGCCTTAGTTTCACCCTCACCGTTTCACTACATGCCGCACAGCCCTCAACTGACAGGCACAACCTCCCCTGCCTGCTTATTTATGTATTTTAGCTTTGAGAGCCTAGCTTGACTCGGCTGATTGTGTACACCAAAGACACCCTCTTCCTTGGCCAGATCCTCCCTCAGATCTGTTGGGCTTCAGCTGGAGTCGACTCTGACCGCTTCCTCACCATCTGTTCGTCCAGCGTTGGCACTGACCCGTTCTGCTTAGCCCTGATCCCTCACCTGGCTTCGTCCACTGAGTTTCCCTTTGTTCTTTGGCTTCACTGGAAAAACCTGTGCAATTGTAATGTTTACTATGCAGATCAAGGGCTGCAAATCACCACTGTTCACTGTTGGCATCCATCCTGCACTCTGACTGTATGGCAGCTAGTGCTCCGCTTTGACCCCGCAGTCTGATGCAGCTTGCAGCTTGCAGCTTGCAGCTTGCAGCGTGGCCATGTTTTTCTCACGCAAGCATCAGCAGAGCCACTCTTCTACTACTAGTTATGTGACAGAGCTACTGTGGCTTTAGTGTTGCAAAAGTGATGTGGCTACCAAATAAAATGGACATTGTTCTTGCAAAGCAACTGCATATTGCCCTTGAAGCATGCCGGTTAATACTCACGGCCATTTAGTAGACTGCAAGGAAAAAACTACAATAAAAACAACAGCACTTATCTTGAAGGATATTAACGACCATTAAGTAGATTTGACAAAGAATTGTGTATGAAATCATATAAAGTGCATGGAAATATTGTTTTGTACTTTTTGATAGACCCTGTCTTGATGCCTGGTTCACATTTCATGTTTTCAGTGTGAGCTGTGTGTTAATCTGTCTGTGCTATTGCTGAGGTTGACTATCTTGAGTTGGGAAAATGTGAACTTAGTGCGATTTGATTGTGCCTACAGTTGTGCGCACCACAATTGTGTCACCAACATCACATGTGCCTGTTTGTGCTGCACGTGCTTTCTCAAGTGCAAGACATATTCTGTCTTCTTGTTCTGTTGTCTGATCTGCTGTAAACTCTCTGAACCTTCCAATAAGGATTTACTTTGGATGTGAGTCACACCACAGTACCTACTCTGGTCTCAGATAATGGCTCTGAAACACGTCGCTGGTACAGTATATATTGTAATGTGACTCCCGTCGTGAAGAATGTATACACTCGCATGCAGGAGCTGAAAATCTGCTCTTCCGTTCTACGCTCGCAGCCTGTTTTTCATTTGCCGTTGGAAACTCTGAAGCGTGGTTGAAACTTGGATCACTTAGACATACCTGTGGCTTGGATGTTCAGTTTGCAAAGAACATCCATCCACTGTTCCTCACTCACAATGTACTCTAATATACTTCACACTTCTTTTATTAAGCATACAGTGAGATGCAGTTTTAACTGTTTTCTGACCCTTATCAATGTGAAACTGAAAAATCTTGTTTTAAAAACAGCTGTGACATTGTCTTTCTTTCTGTGGTCAGTTCTGATGTCATGGATTAGAGCAGCATGTTTTTTCCCCAACAAGACCTCAGGAAAACAGGCAGCATGAGCGACGCATCCATCTGTGAGTCTGAGTCAATCATTCCTGGTTCATTTGTGTTAAGACTGAGAATTATGGAGGATGCGAAGTGAAGTATTCATGAGGGAGTTGTTCATGGTAAGGTATTGGTCCAGACACTTCAGGTCATGTTGATTATATATTGGTAAATGAGATATAGACCTAAACACATTAAATGTGAAAATTACACACATCTAACACTTGCAGGAAAAGATCCTACCCTGAATGCATGGCACAATGCTGAAAAACTTTTTAAAATACTTTTTTTGCACAAACTCATTTATTTATTTATTTTGTTGTTCTCTGTATATATGTTTTATGGTGTATGTAATGTTTTTATACTATTCTTTTGTCCTACCTGTATGAGATAACCTGTTTTAACCCACAGAAAGACAAAGCAAAGTCCACATCATTTCTCAGGTGTCCTCTGAATGTTTGCAGATGATCGACTTTTTATCATATTTTTAATCAAAAATATCCTGCTTTTTTAAATATATATTTTTGCACTGCAGTGCATTTGCATGACTCTAATGCATTCTCACTATGAAAGCATGTTTGATTTTCCATATGTAATCACAATAAGTGTGAATACAGTCATATACAGTAGTTGGTTGAAGAGATATGATGAAGATTGTTGGCTAAAAAGTAATGATGTGTTCGGGTCATAATGTTCAGTCCAGTGATTCATAATCACACTATTCACAAGAGAGAAATGTTTGTTTTTAAAATTAATTCCAAGATTTAGGAAACTAGCCCAAGTTTTTTAGAATATCTTCCCTGCTATGTAAACATTGAAAATCTATGCATGTTGTTATCTTTGAGTGCTACGTTCATTTTAACAGATGCAGATATACGTGTTCTGGTAGAGTATGCATGACCTAACAGCTGCTTTGAACAGAGCTAACTTCTGTAAAATTGTTAACAATGTCTTAAACATATCACCTCCGTCTTTTGGTGTTGGTCGTGTATGAAGTTCTGGACAAGACTTAAGTTTTTTGATGTGGCAGAATTTTATACTTTAACAGTATTTTCTAAATAATTTCTTGGACTCAAGGCTGATTAATTTAATCTGTCCTGGACTGAATTTAAGGGAGAGTCTGATTAAACAAACCGCAAACTTGCTTTGTTTCAACACTCAACTGGGAGTTAGAAAAACCCCTTAACATCTAAAGTGGTTAGGGGTAAAGAGGTAAAGGGTAATTTTATTAGTGAGTAACTTTGACATTGGATTTGCCCATCTACGAAAAACTTCCAGAACTATCTTTTTCCTAATGTCTTCTCCTCTTTGAGAGAATTATAATTCACCGTTTCACTAAAATAAATGCTGCACAGGTGTGGAAAGGTGTTTCCCATGCCTTCTGCTCTTGGTAATAGCACAATATGGGTAATGTATAAAAAGTAATAATGGCATGATCTTGCACATCTCTGAAAACATAGCAGCCTAAAGGGGGATTAAGTTTTCTGTTCTGTGCTATGCCTCCTAATAGGGTTATGCTTGAGCAAGTGATGTTCTTGACATGGAAGCACAGTGATGTTGGACCATAGATTTAACTGTACAATAGGATGGCATCAGTCCTGACATGAAGTGTATCAATAACATTGTTTACTTTGTTCCTGTTTACATGTAAAAACATATTGAAATGTATAAAAGTAATGTAATATAAAATGATTTAGATATCACTCTTTTCTGTAATAAATCATGGATTGTATCTTTTAAATCAGATCTTCCTTTTCCATTTTTGTGTAAAACAGCAGAGAAGCAGCCTCTGGGCGTAGCTGATATCATCTTCGTGACTCTTCTAGTTTAACTAAATCTGCTTATGGAAAAAAAACAGAGCATGGCAGAGTGCACGGATTTATTTATTTAACCATGTTATTATCACAAACCACAAATCTTGCCAAAGAGTTCATATAACATACTGTTAAAAAGATTGTGTTTCTATGTCCAAACCACTATTTGAGTTTTGTAAGATTTTCCTGTTTACTCTCACTGCTCCTCATTCTTCACTTTTAAATGTTTTTCCATTAAAGCATTTACCATTTTCCATTTGTGCCAAGTCAGTTAACACTAACTAGATCTAAACATGCAAAGTTCTGATTTCATAAGAGCCCTACTGACTAATGTCTGATACTTTCATTATTTCCTGTGATCTGTCTTACACCCACGCCATTTCCTTTCACCTCTTTGACCAGAAGAAACAGACATTACATACTAGCCTAAAAAGCTGCTGTGGTTTCGCATACTCATCATTGTCATTATCCTGCACCACAGAATGTGATAGGTGTGGTGTGGCACAGATAAATTGTGAAGGGATAATGCCAGGTATATTTGCAGACACAGTCGCTGCAAAATTATGCCATATCTGTTTAAAAGTTATAATAAAAACAATATGACAAAAGAGCTAGAAAAGAGGAGGAAATAACCTAAATGCAGCCTATCACATACTCGCACATAGTCGTCTAAGAAGTTGTCAAATCCTTACGTACAACTACAGCAATATAAACATACAGCATCACAAGTAAAAGAACAGTATTCAAAACCATTCACTGAAAATATACATGTAACATGCATGAAATATATGGCGATAAGTCAAAAGCAACCTTTTCACAAAGAGAAAGATGCTCTGGTTCAGCGCAATTTTTTTCCTGCAGCTCAGCTGCATATAGCTGCAACAGCCTGGGGTTTTCTGCATGGCACCAAAGTTAATCCTGTGAGTCTACTAATAAAACAGAAGCAGCATTGTTCATATTTTGTAACGAGCACTTTTCCAGAGCATAATTCCGACCACAGCCTAATTTATCAGTGATTCTAACCACTCTCCCTATCGTACAGACTATGCACACAAGATTTTGGTCTGTGTGAATATCTCCAGGTGACTGAGATACACTGTCCATAAATCCATGCTTCCAGAATTACAAAAACAAGTTGTTAAATGAACTATTACCTATATGATGTCTTGGTTGATTCACCAAATTTATTTAGACTGAAATATGTCAACAATTGCCACAAAAGTACTTTAACATAACGATTTCAATAACATTCTGTATAGACGTTCAAGGTCCTAAGAGGTAGAACACTTCTGACTTCGCTGATCACCTTTTCCTCTGCACCACCATGACGCTGACATTTAATGATCAGAGTCAAATGTCTTGACAACTAGTAAACAGAGTGGAAGTATTTTGGTGATACGCTGGCTTTCCATCTCACACCATCAACAGGTTCAGTTTTTAAGTTCAGTATTTTGATTTCAAATACTTATTTTATAGGC
>OMLM01005269.1:146464-167814 GCA_900302695.1 Helostoma temminkii | reverse complement strand
TCAGGAACCTATTAATTCATTCTACACAAACTAGATGTTATCTATTAAAGAAGATATACTGCAATTATTATTACAATCATTTTATTCTTAGTCAATTAGTATATGTTACAAGAAAAAAATATAACATTTCTGCAATGTATGTCTAATTTATACATCTGTGTCCTTTTGATTCATACTTCTCTTTTGCATCTTGCAGATTGTCCTTCCATGGAGCGCACCAAAAAGTTGATCCATTTCCTTCATGATATGGTAAAAAGCTGATCTGCTTGACCACCGTTTTACCATATCATGCTAGTTTGTTCTCTCTGTTTGTGCTAATCAATGTGCAGGCAGTGCTGGAGAGAACTGTCACTACAAAGTTGTGATAGAGCACAGTTTCATACATTTATTATTAAAATTATTAGTTAGCAAAGAGAAAAAATATCTTTATATATTCTGCATGAATTTATTGTCTTGTTCTGGAGAGAGTCTCAGAGCTGGGGTGAAAGCTGAAGGCAAAGGTTATTTGTCATCAAAATTATGCCATTTAATAACACCAGCATGGGCATGATAGAGAAGCCCACTCTCGTTTGCACCTTTGAATATGCATGTGTAACCTTCAGTGGGTTCGTTTCCAGAGGATCCATTATTTGATGCTCCCACTTTCCAAGAGGTTTGTGACCTTCTTGCTTTTAAACGGTTGTGTGGGCTTATGAAAATGTCATCGTGCAGCTGTGGCTTAATATGCGTAGGAAGAGAGAGCAAAAATGATTGTGACAGTAATTGCAATACTACAGTAGGTGAAAGATAGCACTAAACACTGTCTTGTATTTAGTGCTATCTTCTGACACCTTCTCTGTTTCAGTTGATTTCTGCTTCCCTCTTGTAAAACTTCAATTCCTGTGTAAAATCTACATAAAATCAGAATGCAGTGATTTACAGATCTCATAAACCCAATTTTTTTTCACAAAAGACCATAGAAAACATGCTTGAAAAAATGCTTGAACTGAGAAAATGTACCATTTAATGAAAAAAAATGGCAATATTGGATTTGATGGCAACAACAAGTCTCAAAAAAGTGGTGACAAAAGGCTGAAAAACTAAGTGATACTAACAAGGAAGAGCTGGAAGAACATTTTGCAACTAATTAGGTAAATTGGTAACGGGTGAGGCTCGTAGTCTTGATATGACACACTTGCAGCCTTTAACCAGCTTCACTGCTGATGCAGAGTGAAAAACATGTAATAGGAATTATAAAATCCACATCTTTCTCTTGATTGGTTGGCATATGAGATCATTAAAGATCACAGTGAGACTGAGTCTCATCCTACACAGACCACAGGCCCTTAACCCTCCTGGTCCCTGAGATCAGCACTGATAGGGGACCCATCAGCACCATCTGAAAGGCCTCAGTGTGAACTACGACCCCCATGTCTCTGATTACAGACACAAACACTGAGACAAACATCACACGGTGGTGGATCAACAAGAACATCACTCACAAAGTTGTATTTGTTGCTACATCTGTTCTCACGCAGCAGAGCAGTACCTCACTCTGCCTTGGCAAGCTGTCCAGTTTACTCTATCTGTGTTTATGCTGGGAGACACTGTATTTATTCAGGTGTGTGACTTATGAAGAAAAACAGAAAGCCTGCATGCCGAGAAGCCTCAAGCTGTCTTTGCCTGTATCTTTCAACCTGCAGGGTGTGCAGCAGTAAAACTATGGATTTCAAACAGATTTCTTTTTTAGAAACTCGACTCTGGTGGCACAAAGTTAAAGGGGTAAGTACAGAACACATATATACTTAATTATATAATTGTACTGCTGTGCTAAAACAGATTCCATAATACTAACTTTTTTTTACATTGTTGAGCTCAGACTCTACAAATAAATGCAACATCTCACTGAGCATCAAATATTGAGTCGCTGAGATTTAACTCAATCAGCATAGGGAATGCTTCAGTTCACAGTCTGTAGTGAGTAAAATGATAGTTAAGGTTGTGATACAAGGATAACAATTTTATATTAAACCATATTTATATATAAGCGGTAGATCAAATGTTGTTCATAGAGATAAAACCACAGAGCATTTTCACTTGATGCTGCAGTTTCCCTCAGCTCAGAAGCATTTTTCAACTCATTGATTTGCTGTTATGCTCTTATCAGCTTCATTCCAGCCACAGTAAGAAGCTGTTTTAGCAACAAAACAAGCCTTTGATAAACCTACCTACCCAGCACCAACAAGCAGCCGGACCATGTTAGCTGGTGGACATGGTGGAGAATGAGATACGTTAAGCTGCTAGATAATTCTCAAAAGAAATAGAGAAAATGAGTCAATAATCCTGCACCTGCATCCATCAGGTGGATACATGTTTGCTCCCTGGCTACTAAATTACAGGCAACTCTTCGCTGTATTAACATGTTCTACAGAGCAGCATCTTCAAACGACTGAAGCTTCATACAGTCTCAGTTTCAGTACTTTAACTCTTAGTGGTGTAACTGGCAGCTGAGAGCCACATGGCAAAAGATTATTGTTTACTCCATAACTGCTTAAACCTCATAGTTCCTGCAATTTAATGGCAACGCACTGGGAAATCTGTGGTTTGAAGTAGTAAAAAGAGTTGAATCTGGAGTGCATCAGTCAGTTTATGCACACTAACCCTCCATGTCATTTCAATTTCTACCACAGCCATTTTTTTAGATTCAGAGTCCCACACCACAGTGAATAGTGGCTCACTGACATGGTTTAAAGAAAATACTTCAGTGTAAAAGAGCCATTGCAGACAATTCTAATTACATCTGTGCTGTTCCTGCTATAACAAACTAAAGTTACCCAATTATTTCTAATGCGTTCTCACCCATCCAAATCACCTGACCTCCATCCCCAAACACCTGCTCTTTACATGCATTTATCAAAATCTACCCTCAAGCTCCAGTTTCCTGACAGATTTGTTGATTTGTTTACTTGTATCAGTTTTTCTCTTGTTGATGAGTTTAGCCTGTCTGCTTTTATTCGACCTCTTACTGACCTTATACACAAAATAAACCCTGCTTTATTGTGCCGCTCTAATCTGCTTGTCCTTCTTAATCAGACATGGCGAGGGGAGGAACATGCACAGCAACTTGTTTTTGCACTGTATGAAATACTGCAGGCAGCAATGTCATCAGACATTTTTAATTCACATTTGTTTAGATGTTGTTCATAAATGAATCATGTATTTTCCCCCATGTCACGTAGCAACAAAAATACAGCCTCCACTGCTGCTCCTGATAAATGGATGGATCAAAGGACAAAACCAGACTTTTCCAGGTCTGTGTTTACAGCTCAGCATATGTTTCCAGTTTGTGTGAGTATTGCTGACAAGCTGAGGCCATCCTGCGATTATTTAATTATGAGGCAGGATGTGCAGTAGAGGGACTCCCCCCTCCACCTGACTAAAGTTTTTATATTGAGATCTAATAGTTTGGTATTTTAACATCAACTAATATTTTCTTTTAAGGCTGATTGAACTGATTGTTTAAATGTGATCACTGTTTACACCTGTATTTGAAATCCTTCTCCTGTTTCAGTGAACATTAAACTATCAAGACTGGTTTTAAACCTTAGTTTTTTCTTTACTCTTTTGCTTTTTCTCGATGACTTGAAAATATATTTGTTAATAATGACAATGATAAAATCTTTATTGTACAGTAAGTGATCAGTGTTGCTGTCAGACCTGAACTAGTAGACAGTGGTTTTATTATGGAAGGACTTGATTATTAGTCCTATGCAATAAAATGTCTTGGTTGTGTTATGTATAAAATGTTAAAATGCTTTGCCATCATTTGATAACCTTGAATGACTTCAAATAACCAGACTGGCTTTACATTTGCTGAATGCAATATCCATACAGTCTTTATTATTAATATGTTAATTTAATTATGCCACGTTTATAGTGTCTGACAAAAGTTTTAAAGAAAAGTGCTAATTTAGCTTCTGGTTGTATGCAAAAGACAATAATGAAATATAAATTTATCTCTCTGGATGCTCAGTGTGTTTCTCTCTTCTCCTCACATGTTCAGTTATAATGATGGATATAAAACTGTAAGTCCAATAACAGTTTTACATTTTACAATACAGTTAACATAGCGATGTCTAATGATTTCTAATGTCAACTCGAATATTGTTTTCTGCAACATCTGGATTGAGTTTATATTTGTACACACTGTTCTGCTACTTTTGTGATTCACATGATACTTATTGTTTTGATTCACGGTTTGCGTGTAATATTGTGTATTTTGATCTCTAAGTACTGTGTGTATTTAGAATCTGTCGGTTACCATTTCTACCACAAACAACTTTTGTTTGTTGTTACTACTGTTGGAAATCGGCCTCTTGACTCTGCTTTGACTCTGTGTGGTTGTAGAAACCAGGGGCCACCAGGGGCCCTCTTTACTTTAACAGCAGTCTGTGCCTTTTAGGTGACGGGGACTGTGTAACATGAGTCGGGGTGAAAACCGTGCGCTTAATCCGGATGCCAGTCCAGATGCTGTTCGCCAAAGAGCGAGAGGAGGTGCATGATGGATCCCGTCCCACTGCTGCTCATCACACTCACATCTTTACCATTCTGCTCGGCAGTGTATAGCGGGCCCCTCCAGCCGGAGATCTCCAATGGCACTTTCCATCACTTCTTTGTCCCCGACGGAGATTACGAGGAGACTGAAGACCCGGAAGTGTGCCAGATGCTGTTTAAATTTTCGGATGTGTATCCATGTGGGGCCTCGGAGGAGAGCGAGTCCGTGGTGCGGGAGGACTTTATCATAACCAAGCTGCAGGCAGAGGACGCGGCGCGGCTGCTGGAGAGCATCGGCCGGACGGTAGCGCACGACTTGGACGGAGAGGACAGCTACGGCAAGTTGCTTCAGCGGGAGATCTCCCAGATCAGCGAGGCTTTTTCTAACGTAGACAAATCGCTGCTGGAGCTGGAAGTGAAGTTTAAACAAAGTCAAGAAACTGAGCTGAGAGAGGAGCAACAGCTGAACGGCCATGTAGTAAAGCAAGTGAGCGACATCCGGAGCGCTCTGAGGGAAACTACGGACATTTCTGTGGGACTTAAAGACAAACATGAGCTTCTGTCTCTCATCATTCGCAGTCACGGGACGAGGCTGAGCCGCCTGAAGACTGAGTATCTCAATGTCGGTTCATAGTGGGGTTACACTGTGAGATATAGATCAGCAGAACCCTCCAGTTCAACAAATAACTGCAAAGTTCATGTGGCTTATGAATATCCTTAATAAGAATCTGAATATCTCTGACCTTTGGTTTTCCCCATTCCTTGGAACTGTGTCATTACAGTGAGCTCTAACAAAAACATCAACACATTCCTCAGTCTGTCAGGAGGGAAAAGGGAAATGTGAGCATAAATGATGTCTGTGAGGAGCCCTCTGTGCCACTTCTGAGGAGGAAATTTATCCAGTAGAGACAAAATATGAAATTAAAAGCACATCAGTTGGATTTACTGACTTCTGGATCAATAATACGTCCAATTTTTAGTCTGCATGGTTTAAATTATGATGTTTACAGTTTGGGGTTATGATAACTGGTTGAATAAATTAAATATTAATCACATCTGCCAATATTCCCTTTTTCTTACAAGCCAGACAAAATATTTCTGTCTCTGTCTCCATAAATGACAAGGGTATTTTTGGTTTTCTTGTTAAATTCATGGTTTTGTGTTGTATATTTGTGCAAGGACAAACAGTAGTTGCAGAGTAGTATATTGTAAAACCACCTCCATCCTGTGAAGCCTGAGGTTTGCATAAACACAAAACCTTTGAAATCTGAACTTCATTATTTCGGCAATGGAAAGTGATCCACCTACCATGTCATGTTTTTACGTCACCGTGTTTGTTGTTGGCCGCTTGGCACCACGAGTGGCAAACACAACTGTCCCCTCAAGTGGCCCTGGTTAATTGGTCTGGAGTCTGTCACTGCCTCCCACTTCCATGTGGAAGTCATTTCCTCAAGTATGAAATACGTTTGTCCAAATGCGGCCAATGTCGTCATTAGCTATTGTTTTGTCTGTCACGGTCTGTATAGCTGGTGGTTGATATGAAACATTATGTTGAGGTGCAGAGCTGGTTTGGATGATGTCATTTTACTAAAGATGACTTTCTGTAAAAGATTTGTTTAAATCTCCATCAAAAGGCTCCTGTTTTGTTTCAACATCTAATTTTAGACGCTCTGGGAGGAAAGTAGTTTTGGATTTCTGGAAGGCATTAACTCTGCCCTCTGGGTCACACAGAAAAATAGTATACTGCAGGCTGTTTAAATTTTCAGTGCCTTAAATCTAATTGTATTTATATATATGATATTAGTATAGTTATCTGAAAACTCTCTGTCTTTAGCTTCCATTTAGAGCATTTTTTTAGTGAGTGTCTGAATCAACCACAAAGTAACTGCTATATATGTGCCTATTTTTTTATACATATTGTCTCTGCAGATGTGAAGAAGCCAGATGTGCTGCCATGGGCACAACTGGGTGTGATTTCCTCTGTCTGGATTTCTTCACAGTCCAGCTTCCCCTGAGGGACCCCTTTTTAAAAACAACTCTCTGTAGCACAGCACAGTGTGGGCCAACCCTGTCAAAAACCCCGAACTGCAGGAGCTCCGGGAGCAGAGAAACCCTATATGTCTATAAGGCTCTTAGTTTCCAAGGCCTCTGCACAGGGCAAGACTTGATTAAAAGATTTAGTTCAAATTTCCATGGTGTAAGCGAAGGTCCTGCAGAGCACGTCACAAAACCTCTCATATGCAACCCACTAATCTTAACTTGTCTGTGTTGGCTCAAAGCATTCATTCCACCTATAGAAAAATATTTCTCTGCACATTAATTTCAGGTCCCTGATGTTTAGAAGCAGGAAGGCCTGATTGATAAGCCTGCTGTTAGAAGAATTTTCATTTTCACTTAAATATTTAAGGACAAACAAAGAAAGGTCAGGAATGCAGACAGTCTTGACCTGAGAACCCATAGATCTGTCTGAGCAGAGCACAAAGCCACAAAACCACAGGCCTCAGTAGGGCAGTTATTAGAAACATGAGCGCTATTTGAATAGTTAACTGCTTCTAATTTTAGCATTATTATCACTGCAATAAATATTTTTACTATAGCTGCTACCGCTTCAAATAGTATTCATTGCTGAAACATTATGTCTGTCTCCATCAGCAGGCCAAGCAAGCTTTATGAAGAAAACACCAAGAACAAATGTTCCCACTCACTTAATCTTGACAAATGTTACTGATACAAAAAATTAATATTAGCTACAACCTGAAATTTACTCAGACACGGTGCTGAGACCTTTTACTTTAGTAAAGGTAGTAATACTACGTAGAAGTACAAGTAAAGTTCAAAAATGTACTTAAAAAAGTTCTGAAGTATTGACATCAAAGGTAAAAGCATTAGTGTTGAATTTATCTCAAAGTATCAAATGTAAAAGTACTGATGCAAAATGGCCAATTTTACAATGATATATTATTTGGTTACAGCTATGAATGGATTAATGTGTCGCTATCACTTCAGGATGCAGCTGGTTAACTGTAACTAGAGAATAAATCTGTCAGATAACTGCAGAGTGAAAATACAGTATTACCTTCAAAATGTAGTGAATTAAAAAGTAGAATAATAATTTACTGAAGAAAATGTCCTCAGACTTTATGCACTTCATACGCTTTTGACTAGTTTCATTAAGAGCATTGTGATAATAATCTATCTGTAGTAATTAGTCACTTTGCAGTTAGCTTTGCACGGCTCAGACCTTCACTCATTTCAGAAAATGTAATGTTAGACTTTAAACCAGGAATATGTGACATTCTTACACCACCGACAACATTAAATTGTGTTTCATTGCTGTGGACACATTTATGACATATATTTTCGTGTCATTGCGTTAAAAAGGAGCTACTGTTGTTTACTGACACATTTGGCAGAAAATAGTTATTTTAAAAAATTAAAAATCTAATTTGTACTTTGATTTAAAGGCTCTGCAGTTTGAGCAAGTCAATGAAGAGCAATATTCAAAGGCAGGAGTTTAAATTGAAATTCCAAACCTCATCTTTTTGCTCCACAGGGATTATTTTGTGATTTCTGTGCTTATAAAATACAACATGTTGTCAATCATGGCACACACAACTTCTTAGGAGTGACTGATATGGTTTTATCCAACTATGTGGATTCTTTAAAGGCTGTAGCTGCAATTAGTAAGACTATGAAGAAGGTAAATATAATTTGAGCAGTACAATAGTACAGAGAAGATGCTGAGCAGCAGAGAAACTTCTGGAAATGAATGACGCAAAGGCTGCATTTAAACTAGACCTCAGCAAGATTTAATTCCTCATTGGAGCTGTGGGAAAGTAATTACAGCTCACAGTGGCTGGTATGTTGCTCATGGAAAAAATATAACCAATCATAATACAAATCATTATATTTAAAGTGTGTGATCAGTGTGATCTTAATGTATTTAAATGGATACGCTCCCTTTAAATGTTTCATTTGTGTTTCTCTTATTTCACTCGAAGGCAGCACATATTTACTTCAGTACTGCTGATTTATTTTTGCGACTTGTGTCACTTGGTTTTGGTCACTGAGTCAGTCTTTGGCCACTGACATTTGCGCAATTAAATGTTCAGAAGTGGTTGAGTAAAACAGACTCCTGCAAATGGCTATTGGTAACACAAACAGCTGCTGTTTAAAAGTAAGGCTGTAAAAGCTTTGGCTCCATTAGCAGGCCAGTCTGTTTGCTGACATACCACTGAATCCATGTCACAACCCAGTGGATAAAACTAACCCAAGGAAGTTTATATGAAGTCTGTTCATTGTGTAAACAGGGGAAATTGTTTTGCATGGCTGTTTTATTTTTCAAAAATATTTCGATGGGAGTAGGACCTCAAGAACAACAGTTTGGTCTTAATGTGCATACTTGAATAAACACAAATGCATCTGCATACATACAATTCAAAAAGTACATGTACATATCTTGTTTTGAATGGGTACATTATAATACACACAGTTGCCCTTTGAAATGTGATAGTACACATCCATAATTTGATTTTCAACAGATTTCCAAGTTGTGCTATTGATTTTCTGCCAGTTTTTTTTTCTTTTCTTTTTTCTTCTTCTCAAACTAGCAGATTTTACTGGAAGAAATTTTGTATAACTATTCTCCTCTGCAAGAGCAAGCAATAACATTGAACGGTTCTTTCATAAAGAGGGACGGAAAAAAGCACCAGAGGAACTGAAATCATCTTCAGTCAAATGTCACCTCTTGTTCTTGTTCATGTGTGTGAGAGCCAGGATCCTGTTGTTCCTCTGTGCCAAACTGTGTGAAGGCTCTCTCTGCTCTGCGTCCCTGAATAAAACTGTCTGTGGTACAGGGCTCGTCGCAGTTTCAGGATGACACAGGTGTCTGTTGTGTGGCACCCTGTCACACACAGCCGTTCTCCTGCCTGGGCTTTTGCACCACAGGGGTTTGTGGAGGGTAGAGTGAAGGAGCCAGTGTGCACAGGAAACCAGCCAGCAAAGTAAGGCCCAGTCCTCCCCATGCACAAAACATGGACCAGCCGTAACCGTGGCTGATGTCCTCTGGTATGCCGAACATATAACGGGGATAGCGCGATAGTTCAAAGTTGATGCCAGCCACACATGTGCAAAGGGAGATTATGCAGCATGTTCCTGTAAGAGAGGAAGAAGAACAAGTCAAACACAACAGCACCTCTATTTCATCTCCTCATGCACCACTTGGTCCTTAACAAAGACCTTACTGCCCCTCTGTGGCGACTCGGGGTAGTGCTCTTTATGTAAAGTACATTTTACCTCCCATGAGGAAAAGGAGTCCAGCGACATACTGCATCAGATCATGCTCCTTACAGCAGCCCAGCACACCGACGATCCAGCCGAACAGGATGATGGATATGGCCATGCCTATGAAGCTGGCGGTCATCCTCTGGAGGTCTGCAAAGGCACAAGAGAAGTGGCATGTTTGCTGGGGCGATGCCAAGTTACTCTATAATAATCCAGATTAAGAAAGGGCATTTGGGGGGACTCACGAAGCGCGTGCCACTCATCCTGCCTTATCGTCTTCGTCAGGTTGACTGGCAGGTTTCTGGGGAGCGCTGATGATGAGTAGTAGTATTTTATTGGTGCACAGCGCGGAACCAATCCTGTGGATGTAAACAACACAAAAACGGACGCGCATAAGCACTAAGATGAGATGAAGAGGATATCACAAGGCTCTCTGCTGCCACCCCCTCCCAAAAAAAGCACCCAACCCCCTTCCACCACCACCCACCCATCCACCCACACCATTGTAGAGTAGCTTATTGTACGCATCTCGAGGCTTCTGTTACTACAGCTTGCCCTTTTGTGCTGGAAAATACCACCGCGCTTCGATTGTATCGAGACTGCACTCTGTGTTACACTGCGTAGGCCTCGAGGGTCTGTGCGCAGCATCAGCACCTTGGATAGCGCATTCGTGCACAAAGTATTTACATATAGCGCCTCACAAACTATAACACACACCATGAGACAAAATGTGATCATCTAAGTCAAACCTTTAAAGATCAAATCCTCCGTCTCCAGGTCAAATCCCTCTCGGTGGCACTTTCTCCACAGTCCGGTGATGGTGGAGTTGAATTGCCGACTGCAGAGGGACTCCATGGCCGGGGCAGGAGGCAAGAAGTGCCGCTTGGCCCGCAGCAACATTTCGCCGCTGACACTGGAGCCCTTCCTCTCCACATTTTTCTCCTTTGGCAACATGCGTAGCGGGAGGTTGTTGTTGGAGATGTAAATGTAGCCGGGATCGTTTCTTTTGTTTGAATAATTCTTGCAGCGCTCCCGGTGCCTCCTCGCGTCAGTCTCGTACCAATTATCGGTGCTTATCGCTATCGCTATCAGTCCCATAGCGCAGAATGCCAAAAAGAGACCTGCCACGGTTAAAGTCCTCATAGCAGCCATGTTCCATGCGTATTTCGCCTCGGTGCCGTGATAATTCACGGGACAGCAGGACTCCGCTTCTGGCTGCTGCTGTCAGTGTGTGAGGTGGGGAGGAAATTCAGCAATACGTTGAAATCGGAAATGCTGATCCATCCCAGACGACCTCATTCCTTTGATTTGGCAACTTTCGCCAAAAAGAACCAAATTCCGAGGCAGGGGATAAATAAATTAGAGCCTCGATCGGCTATTTTGGTTGTGTCTCCTCTGTGCTCTGAACTCAGTCTAGCCTGGAAAGCCTGCTGGTCACTTCAACGCTTCTTTTCCAGTAGATGGAGACAGAGCAAATATTTGAAGGCACAGCTAGACCCAGGCCCGCATTGTGATCAGGATCTGTAGAAAGAGACAAAGTTCGCTAAAGTTACTTAAGTACCACCCTCAGGTTTTTAATAGACCACCTCTCCTGCTGTTGTCTAAAGGCTTCAGTTATGAAACAGAGAAGACAGAGCAGATTACAGCCCACACAGGGCCTCATTTTCTCTATCTGCTGAACAGGAAACAGTTTCATCACATTCAACTGATTGTCTGTAACTTTCCATCCAAACAGAAGCGGGATCAAAAATAGTGTGTAACACTGTTTGGTGAACTTAAAAAAAGTTTGTTATTGTATAACCACAATCACAAGCATCATGTAGGATTACTTGTTTTAATTATTGGGTAATAATCAGTCTAATATAACCTGTGACTCTTTGTCTGACTTTTATTCCACACTTTTTTTTTTGAGGGGAAAATATTAACAGCACAAGCAAGTTACATGGAGACAGCGGCTCCCAACATTTCAGTCATGTTTTCACCAGTTTCATTCTCATGGTCGGTACTTCCTCAATAAAACCATCATACCAACCTAAAAGAGGAACAAACACAAATCCAAACTTCACTTTTGGTTTCAGCGCCTGTGTGCAGTAGCTCTTAAAAAATTCCTACATGAATAAATCGTACTTTGCTGAATTTGTTGTGATTAAGTGTTAGAAAACATGTAAACCAGATGTCTATGTGCAGAGGATCTTAGGAATCCTGTTTGCCTGTTATGTTAGGAAATGTTGAATTAAACAGAGTGTGATTTTATTTAGGTGTTGGGTCATGCCACAGCAGCAACTGAGCTGATGAGTGGGGAAGTTGAAACATACAAGGGAACAACATTATGTGTGACACAAAGTAATGTTTGTTTTACCACCATGAACTTTTTCGCAGATGTTTTTTTTAGATGGTTAATATGTGCTTCGAATGAATATTAATGCAAAAACACATTTTCCATATGGGAAAGACACCACAGATCTGCTCTTATTACTTTTTACGTCATATTAAATAATACTGAATAATTACAGACACACTGATGTTTTTATAATCTACTCCTTTATGGTACAATTCAGGAGGAAATGTATGTGAATACTACCAGCTCATACATCACACTGGGCCATCAGGAACTAACTGACCATATGAATTTGATAATTAGATAATGAATGTAGACTGTTTAGGCTCCAGCTTATTTCTCACTTTCAGTTCCTACTAGTCTGGTGAAGTCAGTGCTCAGCGACATTGCGTGTTTGTCAGTGAAGCAACAAGAAAACGTTAACACCAGCTTCAAGAACCAATATTCTCATGCTGCCTTGTTTACATGATGGACAGCTATGTCAAATCACCTGTAAGTGCTTTATTGTTTCATGTTTGACTGTCTGTGGTTTTAGAGATGATTTTCACAGTTTCCATGTTGTTTTTTTATATGTACCTTTAAAAGTGATTCTAACGTATTGTTAGTATTGTTATTCAAATTCAATGTTAAAAATGAATTTATTTATTTATTAACACGAAAAGGAAGAGTTTCATGTGTTTTGTAGGAGGACGTTTTGTATGTCTCTTGCTAAACCACCCTTAAACAGCCCTGGTCTGTTTTGTTATCTATTATATTCTATAACCATTGGTTAAGTTTGACATATGTTTACCAGAATGAAGAAGCACAAGCTTTAACTGCCTCAGTGGTAAAGTCTAGTTTTCCCTCTCCAAAGTCCTCAGAGGAAATTGTTCCCAACGAGCCAGAGACTTTTCAAGCACCTGCAGAGCTGTACCCCTACCTCTCTAATGTAGGGGAGGTTTATGAAGGTGAGAACGTTTTACTAAAATGTTTAAAAAACAAGACGAGGACGTACGATGAGTGCTTAAACTTCTGCCACATTTCAGACTACAGATGGCCCTTTCCCTCTGAGCGAATACAGCCGTCGGACTTTGAGAATTCACCAGTGAATCGTCTCACAGAGCTTCAGTCTGTGTCTCCTCAGCAGCTGATACAACCATATCGCTACAGCAGCGAGTCTCTGCCCCTTCACCTGGACCCTCCACTTGCTCCTCTCTCTGTGTCACCACAAGTAAGTTCACATGTAGAAATTCACAATAGCACTGATGTAAAACCCCTGTGTCAATTATTACTGTGTGATTCACACAGTCACATTACTCATATACTCTGTCTGCTGAATGATGGGACGTTTTTCCACTGTAGTTCACAGAATTTTAAAAAGGCCAAAATATATAAACTAAGATTGTGTTTATTTTCAGATTAAGCTTTGTATTATTTTCACACAGATCTTCCTGGTTAGGTGAAAATCACGGCAGATTAAAGTGTAAATTGGGATTGATACTGATTATTATTTTCCTTTCAAATTAATGAAAATGTTCATTGTATATATTTGTAAATATTTCAAATTATTTTTGATTATTGATTTATTTTGCTCCACATTCTTCATCATAAACACAAACATGGGCTTTTTCAGAGCCCATCAGTTCTTTAAAACTAGAAGACAAAGAAAATGAGCCATTATTGACAGTTAAGAACCTGAAACTGGAGAGTTTGGGGCATTTTTTGCACAAAAAATGGCAAATGATGAATCAAAACAGTTGCCGATTAATATACACTACTAATCAATCAAGTAATGGTTCAGCTCTAAAGTCAATATACATAAATGGTTGCTACACGTGTTATGAAGTGTTTCTTTAGAATAAATGCTTTTACCATAATAACAAAACATTATATTATACAGTAACAGGAATTACTTTTGTGATCTAAAAAACACCATCTGATCTTAACAAATACAGCAGACAATGAGGACAGTCAGGGTATTTTTACTGAAATGTCATCTATACCACGTGTTCTTGCTGGGCATTGAACTCTATTTTGACAGAGCTACTTCCTCTTCTAGCACAATGATAGTTTTTAAATGAAAATGTCAGACAATGAATAATTGCAAAACAGATTTTAAAAATGCAGCTCGGTCCCGTCTTTGTAATCTTGACCCATGACATGCTCTAAATTTTTCCTGAAGATCCCATATTACACCTCCTCCCTGTGCTACCAGTATCCAGCCTCTGCCTCGCCTGGATACTACTACTCAGAGGAGGAACAAAGAGGAATCAGTCCTCCACTCGAGGTGTCGGAAGGGGAGGATGACTTTCAAGACAGCACCCATTCTTTAAGGAAAGACACTAGTGAGTATTTCCAATGCAAACTTTCAAATCGAACCCCAACGTCGAGAAAATCACAACAGAAAAAAACAGAAATATGATGCAAAACAGCTTAAATGAGTCTTATATTTTTCCACTCCAGACAACAAGAAGAAAATCCGCCTGTACCAGTTCCTGCTGGACTTGCTAAGAAATGGTGACATGAGTGACAGTATCTGGTGGCTGGATCAGGATAAGGGCATCTTCCAGTTCTCCACAAAACACAAAGAGGCTCTGGCCAGCCACTGGGGTATTCAGAAAGGCAATCGCAAAAAAATGACCTATCAAAAAATGGCCCGAGCTCTGAGGAACTATGGTAAAACTGGAGAGATTAAAAAAGTAAAGAAGAAGCTAACTTATCAGTTCAGTGAGGAAGTTTTGAGGAACCTCTATTTACGTCAGTATCCTCACTGATGAGGGTAAAAAAGGCTCTTGCTATGCTGAAATCACTGAAGTAGCCAGGATTGTGTTTTGCCTGTAGATTTGCAACTGTTTCACAGATTTTCTTACTTATTTATTTGTAATGGCAGTGAACATCCTCTATGCCCTGTACTAACCTCAGACTGCTTTGTTTCATATCAAATGAAGTTTGTGGATTGAAGGAGTTAAGAAATGGTCTTTACACATCTATTACATGTAAATGTCTTTACATTAACTTTTTGTCTTGAATGTGTAAATAAATGTTGTGTTGCATTCTTTCTGTACAATTACTGAAATGGCCTGAATTCACCTTTAAAAGAGCATAAAACACTATGCACACGTGGTGTATCCTATTTCTAAATATGTGAGTGTTTTTAAGCCTTTTTAAACGTGGAGGAAGGGAGAGAAACGTCTTCTAGGACAGCTGGTCCTGAAAAGATAGATGTGGCTACATGTGACTGTAGTTTAAAACATTATTTCTAATATTATTAACATAAATAAGGTAAAACCAAACAGCTTGACTAAAGGTACAATCCCAAAAAGCATTTACAGTTACAGTTTTGTTTCATTTCAGAAGAAAGAAAAGACTAATGCCCATATAAACAGTGAAAGATGTTTTCCTTGCTTTAAGCTTTCAGACTGACTGTGCACGTATTCTTTCCTAAAGCTCTTTCAACTGAAGAGGTGGAGAACAAAATCCACAGTCCTTGTTTTGAACAAAAATATACTGAAATGTATATCTAAAGCAAGTATGTAGTTCCAACAGTGTGAGACAGTCAGATTAACTGGATATCTTCTGAAGGTAAAGTCAATTTAATTTAAAATAATTCCCAGGTCAGTGTTTCCCTGCTGAGTTGAGCTGAGAATGAGGGAGTATTGTACTACAAAAGCTACAACTTTGAAAAAGATCTACTTAATGTGACATGGCTGAAGTCTTATGCTGTCATCAGTTAAAACAGTTGTCACTTTTCCTGCAGAATCTCTTAGAGGGATCTCTTAACGGCCTGGATTAACAGGATTACAGCAATAAAAAGTGTTTCAGTATGGCCACCTGACTGTTGTGGTTTGACAGATATACATAATTATGAACCTACTTTTACAAGGTCCTATTGTACAGTCATTGCTTTGGATCAGGAGGTTGAGCTGTCGTCAACCACTCATGGGGTGCGTGGTTCGATTCCCGATTTTTTCTACCATATGCTTAAGTGCCGTTGGGCAGGGCACTGGCAAGGAAAAAAGGAACGTGTCAAAATGCAGAGACTTGTCGGAAGACAATCCCAGATGTGTATCAATATACACATCATTTAAAAACAATAACACAGGCGCAGGTTTAGTTGTTCTACTCCTCCGCATTAAGCCGCTTACGTTTCTCAACAAAGACACGCCCCCCACAACAACATCCGGTGACGTCGGTTCAATGAGCCAATCAGAGCCCAGACGTTGTTGCTGTGCGAATTTCAAACGCCGTCGAGACAAACGAACGAGCAGGCGAAGCTGCAGCCACACCAAAGTCTGTCAGTTTGAGCGAAACCCTGCTTTCATATAAAAGACGTTTTCGATACGTTTTAGCTGTCTGCGCTGGCAACATGAGAGTGAGGTTAGTACTAAATACATTTAATGTTTATCGGTGACACAATTGTTTACGTTGTAATGGTATGTTCAGTTAGCAAACTTGTTTCCTGATTAGCCTGTTGATTTCAGATAAAGCTAACAGCTAACTGTTAGCTGTGAGACGCAAAATTTGAAGCAGTCTGTGTGATTCTGAATGTTAATCTCATGTATTATAAATATAAATATAAAAAATGTTACAACTCATAGGCGAATAATAAGCTTAGCGTTATTAAGCGAAGGCAGTGAGCTAATGTTAGCTAGCTAGCTAGCTTGCTTAGTGGATGAAAAGACAGTGGCACCCAACGTTAACTCGCTGCTGGTAAACAGTCAGCTGATTTACCCAACTGTAAAATCCACATTCAGGTTAATAGTGGAAACAGGCTTAAATTTCACAACAGCGACATATTCGACTTGTTTTTCTCCCAGTGAAGTCCACGCAGCCGAGTCTGTTGCCTACCTGAACAGAGCCCTGGTCAGGTTGCAGGATATTTGGGAAGAGATCGGGATTCCAGAGGAGCAGCGCCTACAAAGAACCAATGATGTTCACAAGCACATTAAAGTGAGTGCCAGATCAGTTTAAATGAAAGTATCATTGGTGATCTTACAGAACTAACAAAGACATTTTTATTGTCCTTGTTCTGTAGGGTTTGCTGGACCTGATGATCGCTGAGGAAGAGGAGCTCAAAAAGAGATTACTAAAAAGTATAGAGTCCTGTCGCAAGGAACTCAGTAATATGTGCAGTGAACTTCAGCTGCCCCCCTTTGAGGTACAGTCGTGGTTAAGATTGTTCCCCGCATGTGGGTAAAATCCTTACATGTTGGGACTAACTTTCTGGATTTCTCTGTAGGAGGAAGAGGGCTGCACCATGCTGCAGATGGAGAAAAACAGCCGCACACGTCTAGAGATGATGAAGGAGCACAAGAAGCAAAGGATGGAAGAGCTTAAAGGCCTCGTTGTCAAAGACCGCGAGCTGTGCGATATCATGTGCACTACCCCTTTTTCCATTGACAAGGATTTGGTCCCATCCCTTAAGCAGCTAGAGACGTATCGCACCTACCTCGATGATCTGACCAAAGAGAAGGTGTTACTGATGTTCATACTCATTTGCTTTCTTGGTAGAAATTTGAGGTGTAACATGTCTAACTTGTAACTGTCCTTTCAGGATCGTCGTCATGATGAATTTGTGAGTATAAAGAAGGAGATTATTGTGTGTATGGATGATCTGGAGCAGTCCCCTGAGACCAGTTTTGAGACAGATGTGATGTGTGAAGATGAAGAGGCATTTTGTCTGTCAGATGACAACATTGCTGCAATTAAGCTGCTCCTCAGTCAGGTAGTTTTGTGATATTTTATCTAAGTGACCATCTGTGTGATTCTATGAAGTGACTAGCTATAGTACTGCATTTTGTTAAAATAGATGTTTGTTTTCTTTCCAGTTACAAGAGCGCAAGGCTCAGAATGAACTCCGGTGTGCATCAATGCACACTAAAATCCAGGAGCTTTGGGAGAGACTTCAGATTCCCCAAGAGGAGAGGGATGCACTCTCTGAGCATATGGTCAAATCAAAGAAGAGAAACATTGAAGCAGTAGGAAATTTTATATTTTCATATTCCTTACTGATACAGTTTTCCCCAGAAGAGTCTTGTTTCACCAGGCACCAGTAACCCCTCCATAACAAGCTGTGTGTTTGTGTTTCCAGCTCCAGGCTGAGGTTGATCGTCTAGAGTTGCTGAAAATGCAAAGCATGAAAAGTGTCATTGAGGCCATTAGAGCTGAGATTGCCCTTTTGTGGGAAAGATGCTTCTACAGCCAAGAACAGCAGCTCGCATTTCTTCCATATCAGGATGGTGAATATTTGTTTAATCACTAAGCTTCTAGACTGATCGTCTGTAGTTAAGAATCTGTTTTATTTAATTTAAGAGTTTGTCTTGGTGTGTAACAATAAATGTAATAATAAGGACAGAAGAAATGATAATGAAATATACAGATAATTAGGAGAAAAGCTAAAATTGACACAGACATGATGCTTATGAAAGTGAAATGAGTTTAAAAACAGACGGAGCTACCAAAAATGGAGAAATGTATAAAGAGCTCATTTTTCACATCTGTAGCCAAGGCTGTAGTTATGTTACACATATTTGAAGGTGGGAAGTAAAGTACATTGTAAACACTAGGTGATACTGTATTTTCAGCTCTCTAAGCATATTTTCTTTCCACAGATGATTTCACAGAAGAGCTTCTCAACCTGCACGAGGCTGAGGTCCGCACCCTGAAAAAATATTATGAGGACCACAAGGAACTCTTTGAGGGAGTCACAAAATGGCAGGAGAACTGGACCTTATACTTGGAACTTGATGTGAGTTACTCTTATGCATTTAGCAAGGAAGTATTTAAAACAAACTTCCCTGGTATGCTAACACATACTGTCGCATGCTTTCCCATCTCAGAAAAAAGCTAATGACCCTTCAAGGTTCAACAACAGAGGTGGGAACCTTCTGAAAGAAGAGAAGCAGAGAACTGACCTGCAGAAGAGCTTGCCTAAGGTGAGAGGTGTTTAAATGCTTTGGCATATTCAGTAAGTTTCTGTTCTGTAAATACAATACAAAAATGAGGGGAAAAAATACAATACAAAAATAATTTCAATTTAAAGTTGTCAGTATGAAATTGAACCTATTGTAGAGGATTACTTAAGATTAAACTTATCAAATTAGATTTATCGGCAGTAAAATCAATTAGCTCAAGCAAAACCATATGCGAGGAGAGTCCAAGTGTTTTCACACCTATGGATTTTGTTCAAATTGAACTCAAGTTTGTTTTCCTTCTTGGTACGGTTTGTTTCATCTGGTGCGAACACAGTAATTGCGCTTGAGTGCACACGAAAATAAATGCACAGAACCCCAAAAAGAGGTCGTCTTGGTCCGAATCATTCAGCAAATTCTTGTGGAGCCTTCCTGGTGAAAACTTATACAGAACCAAAAAGCTATGAATCACGCGATTTAGTTTTGTTGTTGTTGGACCAGGGTTGGCTACCCCCGATGTAGAGATTGTGAAATAGTTTCTCCCAAGGGACGGAAACGGTAGCAACAGCGGTAGTCTGCAAAACTAATTTTGCCCAGCAGATGGCGGTATTAAATAATTAACTTTCTCAGTCGATTGCTTATGTGCATTGAATTGCAATGCAAAACATTTTTATAAGGAATTTTTTGTTCCAGTTGGAGAAGAGCTTGAAGGCCCAAATTGATGATTGGGAACAGGAGCACGGCAAGGAGTTCTTGGTGAATGGCCAGAAATTTCTTGAGTATGTACAGCAGCAGTGGGATCAACACCACACTGAAAAGGAGAAAGAGAAACTAGAAAGGGTATGTAATTAAATTAAAAACTTAAAATTCCCTTTCGCAAGTTTTGTTAATATCATATTTGATTTTCTTTTTTTTCATTACTTGAAATAGCAAATGAAGAAAACTAAGCAGATTCAGGAGGAGATGTTATATGGAGCAGTGAGGACACCGTCTAAAAGGCGAGTGGTGGGAACTCCCACTCCTGGAAAAGTAAGAAAGGTGAGATGCTGCTGTGCGATTTGTGTAAATGTTACATGTGCAGGAACACTTGACTGTACTTGAGTAAGTGAATTAAAAGTTGTCCCACCTTTGTGTCTCTCTCCACTCAGCTCAACGGCACCTCAACCATCTCCACTCCTAACAGCTTCCTTAGCTCAGGCCTTGGTGGAACAATGTGTCAGTCATCCATCCAGAAACCACCTCTGTCTGCCAGCAAGGTGTGTTCACTGTTCTCTCTAATCTCTCAACAAAATTCACATTACATTATAGGAGGGCAAGCAGACATGAAGCACTGTCAACCCTGTTGTTCTCAGTGTCTTTATTTTGATAATAGAAAATTCATTGTCTGATTAAACAAATAAGTAAACCTACTGATTGTATATAAAGGAAATAATGAAAATGTAGTACTAGAAAATTCTTCTAAAAGCTTTCGTACTGTGATATGTAAGGTATGTAGGAGTACACTGAGAGCAGATGATGTATAGGTTTAGGTTTTTGTCCCCCCCCATTTATTTTCTGTGTGTGTTATGGGATGTGCCTTTTCCCCACATTTGTCAAGTAAAATGCAAAAGTTCCCAGAAACCACATCATCCTTGTTAATCTTGTTTCAGGGTCTTGGCCTGAGAACGCCTGGACATGGAAAGACTCCCCGTGCACTGGACCGAAACAAGGAAAACCTCTCCCATCTCAACAGAAATACTCCAAGTGGCGCACTAAGGTCTCAGGATACTCAAGATCACACCTTCACCTTTAACTCTATCGCTGGCTCTTATTCGGAATTTACGGTAAATGCAGTTTTACCTCTCACTAGTCTTTAACTGTAGAATTTCCAGTTAAGTACAAGCTAACTGAGGAAAGTACTCATAATAATTTTCCTGGAGTACTCTAATTTTGCTGAAGAACACTACTTTCTTGGAGTGTTATTTTAAGCATTGAGCCATATTTATTGTTACTTGGCTTTGACTTCAATTATCAAATGGAGCCACTACAAAGCAAATAATAGAAAGCACATACACACTATTCAAACATGCACCAATTTCTTTTTATTAAAATTAAACAATAGGTCATAAGAAAATGCCTACTCTATAAATCTTTTTACTTTTTTTGGATCACTTTCTGACATAAAAGAAATGAATCCAAAAGGAGTGCGTTTCATATAATATTACATGTTAACACAGAATCAGTTATGTGACTCTTAATGATTTCTCTTTACAGAGGGACCTCACGAAGGCTTCTAAATCGAATGTCAAGTCGGGACTGCTAAACTC
>OMLM01005269.1:123086-137386 GCA_900302695.1 Helostoma temminkii | reverse complement strand
TAACTTCAAACACGATACTAGAAACAGAGTACTTTTTTTCTGTACATTTTGGCATTTGTGCAAATAAAAAGCAAAAAAAACAAACAGTGTGGACTCTTACAGTCACCACCGACTGTGTGTAACAGTCACAGTAACAGTAAAAAAGACCAATCACTTACTTGTGAATCTGTATTCATCCTCTCGTCTTCTCATCTCTAGCTCTACAGGAAGAGGATGAAAGTACTCAAATCAATATTATTATTAATCATTACCATTATGACATTAACAATGTAATGCTGCAAAAACATTTGTGCAAGTCTGTATAACAATTACTGAACAAATGCCAAATTATACAGATCAGGACTTGTTATAAGTGAAGAACAAAGCTGTAGACTCTGTTATCTATATATAAACTATTAATGCAGTAAACATCTTATTCTCACAGAAACTCACTATTCACACAGTGTGGTGTTTTCTCTGCTATTGTGTTTTTACTTTCTGATCAGTTTCAGGTTCAAACTCACCCCAAACACAGCAGCATATAATTCTTTAATCCAGACTGCACTTGTGTGCAAAAAACCAAAAATAACTAAAGTATTAATACAAATGACCACAGGAAACCAAAGACAATAAGATTCACATTATTCATAATAGAACAGTAACACTGACCACGAGGTGTGAGAGAGGGCTGTTTCTCCACCTCCACCTGCTGTCGACTCCCAGCAGGGATGTTGTTGTAAATGCGCTTGTAGTGATTGTATACTGCAACCGCTAACACCTTCTTTGCGTAGGACTGGCCAACAACATACTTGTCGAGATAAGCAAATATCTGGAGAAAAAAATGTTAACAATTACAATTTTTAAAAAGTTAATATTTTACACTAATTTTACATACTAATTTCAAAGCATATGTTGAGAACTTTGGTCCCTATTTCTAACCTTCTTGGGAGGAGGTGGAGGTTTCTGAGCAAATGCCAGTTTCACTGCCTCCGCAGCAGATTCTGGCTCTTTGTTTAGTCCCTTCTTGGAGTCCGTTTCTGACAGAACCACGAAAAAGTGATGGCACTTCTCACATTTGACAAATCGTGTTGATGCTACAAAAGAACAACACATTCAATGTGTAGGTATTGCACAACCATATTGAAAGAAGCATTTGAGGAACAGCAAAAACAACTTTTCAAGTATGCTGATACTCCAAACAGTGGCATAAACAGAGAAATGGCTAAAAACCACATGATCTGGGTTTCTGTTGCAGAAAGGTCAAAAGTGTCTGATTTCAAAACACCTAATTAAATATTATGTGCTCCATGTTTTATACGTTTGCTGGTTTAATCAATGACATATGACCATGCTGCACTAACACTGTGAGAGGATATGTGGTTACCATCAGATGGGGATAAATTATGGAAATAATGTGATTAAAATACAGCAGTGAAACACACTAGAGCAGTAGACAACTGCAATTGGTCACTGTACTGACTGTATATAGTCAATTAATATTGTTCTCTGTATAACCTTTTACAAGTATTTAACCAACCCTTTTCTAGCTTCTATGGCCTATAAGAGAACATAGGTCAAACTATTATAAAGAGCATATGAATGGAACGCAACAAACCACCTTGGAAAGTTTATGTCACACAATGGTAAAAGTGGTCATGTTCAAAAATATGTGGGAAGCTACATATTCAATAAGAAGCAAGAAAAGCATTGGCTGTATGTAACAATTTCTTGGCTACGCGTATGAAAAGGTGCAAGTAAAGTGAGAGATGTGATCCCATACATGGATACAGTCCCTTCACTGAAGTTACTACTGATGAGGTCCATGGTGCATTCATGTTGCATATTATCCAACTATCTCAGAATATTCTTGTTTGCAGTGATAATGACCTTTATTCATATGATATTCAAGTTTCCACATGCACATCAGACCACATCTCTTGTCCAACAGTTACACATCTACTTACATACAAAGGTCTCTACATGTGTACAGGGATCTCCACATTTAGGGCAGCGGAGCTGGTTCCCCCCTTTGCCTGATCCTCCAGAACCAGAGAGTCTCTTTCCCTCACTGATGCTTTTCTGTGTAAACATGACAGTGTCTGTACACGTGAAATAATTGTAATCTCTAAAGTGTGAGAAGATTTATTCTCCAATAAGATTACCTTTCCACCATCACCTCCACAGTCCTTTGTTGTCCCATCTTTAGCAGCAAAGCAAGCAGCAGTCTCTGAAAATGATCTCACTAGTACCCGCAGAGGTAAATGAGTTTCCCGAGAGCCCTGACGACTCAGAGAAAACCACTGAATCCGAGAGCAGGATAATCCTGTAACAACAATGTAATATTGTGATTTGTAAGAGCAACACAGTACAGAAAGTTCATAAATCCTAACCATGGTCAACTGGAATAAAATTAATTTACTAATTTTAAAAACAAAAACACCAAGTTATTAATGGTTTAAGCTGCACCACTGTGAAGTTCTGCTACAATTCTTTGACACATCTGCACGTCCGCATAGCTTTGGACTCTGAAACGCTGGTCGGTCAAAAAGGAAAAGGCTTGTTGATTTAACAAGACATCTGATGATGTGGTGTGGAGTCACACTAACTGTAAAAGTCACTGTCTATTCTAAACTTTAATGACTAATTAATCTGTTAACTGAAGCAACACTTCACAATGAGAAACATTATGAACCCATACTGTTTATATGTGGTGTAGCTGTAGCACATATTGTATTTATCATTTGCGTTTAGGTGTTTTTAAAGTACAGTTTCTGGATAGGTGGTTGATTCACCAAGGCAGCTTAGCAGCAAGTACACCATTTATTGTTTTTAATGTGAACAATATTTGTGCAATATTTATCTAAAACTAGGCGACAGCTGTAGTTATAAGTCTATGAAATGCTGGGTTATGTAACACCGTTAGCTTAGTCACAGGCATTCAACTTCTACAGTAAGTTTTCCACCTGCTGTTGACATTACATGACTCTCATAACAAGCAGAGATCTGGGTTAACCGGAGACCTACTTTACAGGCTGTACCGAAAAGCACAATGTCACGTAGCTTTAGCTCCGCGACTTTCCTTTTCTTACCTCTGTGAGCTGTGTTTAGAAACAACCTGGCAGCCGAAGTACATGGACAGGACATAGCTCCTCTTTTGTTTCAAACCTCTGAAAACAAGCACAAAGGTACCAGGGTGTAAAGAGAGCAAAGAGGAGGTGGTTAAATTAGCCGTCGGCTAACAGACAGCAGTAGCATTAGCAAAACAACTCGCGAAGGTGCTCGTCAGTGCTGCTCAAAACTGTAGAAATTAATGATAATGAATCACTATAATTGTGCTGAATGTTTGGGTCAGCGACCCAACGCACCTCTTACCATATAACGCAATTAATATGTCGCAAAAATAAACAATTTTTCCTTAACAATTGGTGCTAAATAAATGGCCGTTGCGCTAGCTATTTAAGCTAGGCCTAGCAAAGCCACCTAGCGTTAGCGTTTCTCCTGGATGAAATGATAAACAGCCCTGCCTGGCAAACACCGGAGTGGCGTTGATAGACGTCTCAGTCAGGTGTAATAAATAGCTAGGAGCCAGCAGGCAACGTAAGACGAACAGACAAATACTTTTATTATAATGTCCCACCACCAAACGGCGTTTAACTAGCTTGGTAGTTTTACTCACAGAGTAGGATGAAACCAGTCGAGTCTTGACAGGTAGACCGCTTCTGAAAAACGAATTTGCTAAGTCACTGCTGCTTTTGCTGTCTTATTTCAGTTTGTCAGGTCAGTGTGTTGTATTAATGTCACAGTGCCTAATACATGGACTGCGGGGCGCTGACTTGTTTAGGCCGCTGTTTCCCTGTTGGGACAGGACCCAAAGTGATATAACGCTGGCTGTTATAGACTAGGTCGGTTTGCCTGGCTGGCTAGCTATAGCCTTCCTTCTGATCGCAGCAGAGCAGACGACATTTAATCAGCACAAACAGTGTAAGTAATATGGCGGCTCCCTCTGTGTCTATGCAGTTCACACCCATCCAGATATTTTGGGATCAGCAGCAGGAGCTGGTGCGTTCACGTCCTCGTATGGTGAAGTTGTGTTGCATTTGGGTGATCCTCGGAAATATGTCACATTCCCTCTACCGGGAAACTCTTCGAAAAATGAATAATACTCATATGACCTATTTACTCACTGATATGCCGATGGAACCAAATGTCAGTCAGTAATAATGTAAGATAACACACAGACTTTTAAAACAACTGGTGTCCAAGTGGGGATAAATATCAGCATGGGACTTTTGACTCAGACTGGCCCACCAAAAAACATCTGAACACACCACATCATAAATCAGACTGGTGTTTATACCATTCATCCACTCTTTTATTTAAAAAAAAAAAGTAATTACAGCATAATATAAATATAATAACAATAAAAGGAAGGGATAATAATATTATTACTGTAAATATAAAGAAAATCTTAACAGTTTAAAGCTAAAAAAAAAGAAAGTCAGGTCTCTTTTTTTCATGTAATCACAAGTCAAAGAGGAAAAACAGTTCTAGTATGATTATGGAGTGAGATACTCTGTGCTGCTGAGCACAATACACTCTTTGAATAAATCAACACTATGTTGTTAATGTTAAGTTTAGTTTGTCAGTGAAAATTCAAAATAACATTTTACTCTCACAGGTGTGATAATAATTGAAATAATGCAAAATGATTTACAAAAAAGAGAAACAAGTAAGATAATTTTCCTGAGAACACCACGTGCTTCCTCTGCCAGTTAGTTTTATCTGATCGCCCTTCACTTTTAAACTACAGACATCCTAATCCTCTGGTAAAATTTCAGTGCACCTCGTACTTCTGATGTCTGCAGCTCAGTGGCTGTGTGCAGAACGCAAGGCCACTAAACATAAACATGCCAGGCAGCATTCACAAAATAAGCTTTTTACTTTTATTGATAACGTCACCATTTAAACAAATGTGTAAAATATGAAATTGTAACTCTTTTTTTTCTTTTTTAGTAAAAGGATTTTCCTAGAAGGAGGGTGGAGAGCTCTTGTTCCCTATGCCTGTGTCAAAATGTCAAATATTTACCATAACACTGACAGTTGAGCCCTGCAGAAACAGCCCACTTAGATATTCATCACTGGTTTCAAATTAATTACAGACATTTATTTAAACAGCAGGTGTCACCCTAACATACAGCTTTCAGCAGGTTGTGCAAATTTGTCATTGCTGGAAAATGTCAAAGAGCCCCGGGGGAAATAGTTGGTCTGCATTAACCATCACCTCTATTTGTGTATTTTATGGGTTTATCTTGTTTAAAAGTCCCAGACAATTACCAGAAAACATTAACATTTGACAGGCAGATATTTAACAGTGACAGTGACCCCCACTCATGTGCTGTTTTTGCCCTGCTGGCTGTTCAGCAGGTACATGTACATGTTTTTCTTCACATCATGTATCTAATATAACAGACTTGGTATCATCTGTTAATGTAATAGTTTTGAGAATGAACATTACTGTAAATCTACAGTAATAAAAATACTGTCACCAATGGAACAGTTTTGTCTTTAATATGAAGAACTCTTTTAATTATATTTCAAAACCCACAATCAGACTCCTGCAGCCTTTTTAGTCTGTCTAAATTCATGAAAACCAGCTGATAAAATTTAAAATGATTTTATTTTATTTTATTAGATTTAGATCAGCATGTAGCTCAGTTGGAGGAGCAGTTGTCTTCCAACCCCTGGGTTCTGGGTTTGAGTCCAGGTTCCTGCTGCCTACATGTTGAGGTGTCCTTGGGCAATCCACCGAAACCCGCAGCTGTCCCTTAGGATACAACTGTCTGCTAAATGTAAATGTAGATCATTTTGTGCTTATAACTCTGCAGGTTTTCACGCTGCTGTTGTCCCACATATACAAAAGCTTTTTGCTGGGATAGTATGACAGCATAGCTAAGACACCATGAGCTGGCCTCAAGTTAAAACTTACATCAAGAGGAATCTCTTTCTTTAAATCAAAACCGTATGTCACTCTTGTGTCACTGCTATCTGTAAAATACAGCACCCCACATACAATGAAAGCATTTCCTGCTTTAGTTGAAGGATAGGCAGTGTTAATGACAGTGTCCACTGAAAATGTGCTAGAGTTGAGCTGGGCGACCATGATATTATCATCTTTGTGTGGTGCAAAAATGACCCACAGTTCATTTTCATCCACAGCAAACTTGAAATATGTTTTTGAGTTTCTAAAAAGATAATCCAGACCGCGATGTCTGCTGTTTTCCATGGTCAGAGTGTTTGTGTTCCCAGTGTTCAGGTCAAATCTGTAAAATCAACATAGTGATAATGGGTAAGAGTAGTACAGTTACATAACATAAACATAAAAATGTCAGTAGGGTTAAGTTAATAAGAATAAACTTTCATTTAGGTACAACTAGGTTTGTATTATATATACAAGCTCTTACTTTACAAGCCTGTTTGTTCCTGCCTGGTGGAAGAAGAATGACATATTGTAAACAACATGGCCACATCCTTGGTAGTACTTCCCAACATCTATAGTTCTGTTGTTTCCGCTCTGAAAAGCTGAAATATTACTGTACTCCGCTAAAACCCGACCTGGGGAAGAAATGTTTATGCAGTGTGTTAAATAAACAACAACTTTTAAAAAAGCTCCATGACAAATGCTATTATTTAAATCACCTGAAAAATGATCGGCCACCCAGTATCGACTTTGGTTCAGCCAGGCCACATCTGACATCCAGGCTCCAAATGTGCTTTGCATTTTTGTGGCTTTCTCCTTGCATTTAATAGTTTTGATGTTGCACTCTAAATGAATAAAGATGCACGTGTGAGTAAAGTGTGATTAAAATGATTCAATACATACATAAATGGAGAACAGACACAATTTGAACCTTAATTTAACTGATTTCTAACCTGTTTTTGTGCGTCTCTCCTTGGATGTCACGCTATTGTTGCTGTTAAACAGTGAAGGGGAAGAGTCTAAAGAAAAAGGAAAAGTTTCATCAATGTTTTTACAAAGTATAAAAAGACAGAGGGTGTTTATTTTGTATTATTATTTTTGTATTATTATTATTATTTTTGTATTCATAATAAATCCTTCAATTTACAATCACACCTCAAACCTAAGTCTGTGTTTTAAGGATGGTGAGTTTCTTACCACTTTTCATGGCTGAATCAAAAACGCTGCCACTGTTATTGAGCACATCCCTCCTTTGAGGCAGGTCTACAGATACAGATATAACATCAAATAATACATTTGTAGATATAGACGCTAATGGTGTTACAGTGGAGTATCAGATACAACAAACAAAAGTACATGTGTTTCTACCTGCTAATGTTTTTATTGGTGCCTCTGTAACATTCTCTGTGTCTGTACCATTAAAGATGCTGTGGCTGTCGTCTTGATGAAATGAGGCTAACTCTAGAAGACAAAACAGTATTAGACTTAAAAGTATTTGTTTCTATTGAATGAAAGCTAGGCTTCTCTTTGCTGTCTTCCAGCAAGTCCAAGACATTTTTTTATTACCAGGTTCCATGTTTACGTCTTGAAGTTTCTCAGGCTCAGTAACATTCAAAGCGCCTCTTGTGTCATGAAGTGGATGTGGAGTAGTTGATCCTGCAGGAAGAAAGATTTAGAGATTTACTTTAATTCTACTGCTATTTTAAATTACTGGGTACTGAACCTGTGCCACTCTGTTTGCTATGACTACAGTAGTAGTAAACAGTCCTCTCTAAGTATTTATTCAAATCAGAATTTTAAAGTGATTTTTAAACCTTTATGTGACCCACACATGGCAATTACAGTACATACAGCATGGCAATTTCTTACCACTTTTGTGGGTATTTGGTCCAAAATAAATGATGCTGCCAGTAAAATGAGACATTTAAAGTTGACCTTATACTAGTATGAGACATTTTTATTACCAGGTTCCATGTTTACATCCAGAAGGTTCTCAGAGTCAGTAACAGTCAAAGTGCCTCTTGTATCATCAGGTGGAGGTGGAGTAGGTGATTCTGCAGAAAGAAAGATTTAGAGATTTACTATAGCAATTCTACTGCTATTTAAAAACACAGAATATTGAACTGTGCCAGGTGGCTTATACAGTATTACCTGCTTTGAATCTCCGCTCATGTATGATTGTGACTACTGCTATGACTACAGCAGTAGTTTGTTTGTGTGTATTTGGTCTAAATAAATGATGCTGCAGAGTAAAATGAAACATTTAAAGTTGACCTTACACTTGTATAAGACATTTTTATTACCAGGTTCCATGTTTACATCCAGAAGGTTCTCAGAGTCAGTAACAGTCAAAGTGCCTCTTGTATCATCAGGTGGAGGTGGAGTAGGTGATTCTGCAGGAATTAAAGTTCACATTATACTGGTGCAACAGTGCAGCTGTTTGGCAGATGTCCATGCATCCATTCATCTTCTGAACCGTTTCATCCCCGTAGGTGTTGCGGGCATGCTGGAGCCGATCCCAGCTATCATACGGGTGAGAGGCGGGGTTGTTTGTGGGATTTTAAAACACTGAATAAAAGTTTAACATAAAAACTTCAAACCTGTTAATAATATTATTGGCACTTCCGTGACATTCTCCGCATTGTTGTCATCAAAGATGTTGCTGTCATCTGGATGAAATAGTACTGACTCTAGAAAATAAAAAGTACTACGATTAATATTTTTGACACAGTCAAACCTAAACTTGCCTTTGTAGTCTTTCCACTAATCAAAATAGTTGTTTACCAGGTTGCATTGTGTCTAAAAGGTTCTCAGAGTCAGTAACATTTAAAGGATCCATGCTGTTGACAGCTGGCATTGGAGATTCTGCAGAAAAGGAGGATAAAATTCAAACAGAAGAATCAGTACAGACATTAAGTATTAATTAACATTAAAATAATTCACAATGTTTATTTACCATCTTCTGTCCATCTTCTGTCCATCTCTCTCAAATTTAACTTATTTTCCTGGGATGCATGTAAAGACTCTAAATAAATAAAAAGAAAAGAGATTTTAATCATGAATTAAAAAACATATATGAATGTATTTAATCTATGTAATCCATAATCACTTCTAATATATTTTATTGTTCCTTGGAACAAATTGAATCTTTAAATCAGCAAAGACAGGATGACGGTAAGGGAGGAAAAAACTGCCAAATCAGTGTAATTTATTCAATACTGATACCAAACATGAATAATGCTCCCATTGTCACTGAGGTCATCTCTGTTTTTGGTTGTTGTTTCATTCAATAAATATAATATATAATGTTTTAGGATTATAATCACTTGCTTCACACATAATAACCTAATTCTCAAAACGTAACATTTACCTGTTAATAACTTTATTGGTGTATCTGTATTATTCTCTGTGTTTGAGTCGCTCAGTGCATCATGGCTGTTGGCTTCACGAAATGAAACTGACTCTAGAAAATAAAAGGTATTGAATTTAACATATTTATGGAAACATTTTGTTTTGTTTGATGACATGTCCAAGATTGTCATTCACACAGCCAGAGTGCAAAAACAAGAATAGAAAAGTGAGTCATTTGTGAATTTATAATTTTATGTATTTTATATATTGTACCCATAAACAATACATAAAAACTGCAATACCCTGCTATATTGAGTACATAAGTCGTTTCAGTCACTCAGATGGCTGCTTACCAGATTGCCTACCTACGTCAGGATGTTTTTCAAAATCTGTAACATTGATGACTCCTCTGGTTTTAGGAGTTGGATTTGGTTTTGATAAAGCTGTGGAATGAAATGTGACATTCAGTTAGATAATTATAGTATGAATGTCACCGAGATCAAATATAGGTCAACATGCATTTCACGAATTAATACCAGTAACTTTACTTGTTAATGAGTTGATTGGTGCTTCTGTAACATTCTCCATGTTGATTTCTATCCAGTCACGTCTGTAGTCTGGACTAGGTGACACTAACTCTGCGGGAAAAAAAACAGAACTGGGTTAATTTTGTGTATAAAACAAGGCACTACGTGGTCATACAGTGGTCTTATCACTAGCTAATATCACGTTATATTAACACTGGGATATGGGAGTTTAAGGAAATTAATATGGAACAAAAAAACATGGCCTGTCAGTAAAATGATTTTGTCATTCATAATGTTGGTCAAACCACAAATAAATACAGGGCATTTGATTCACCTCTTGTCATTGCAGAATCTGTGGCGTCTTTACTGTCATTGAAGGCATCACTGTTGAGATGCATGTCTCTAGAAAGTAGGGCTGTAGAATGAGACCATACATTAAAATACTAACCTAGGTTTTAGTATTTAAGAGAAAAATATAGGATAGTCTACAGTTAAGTTTTCATTTACTTAGAATTTCAAAGTACTTTTTGTGCAGTACTAGTATAGTATAATATTTCCCACCTGTTGTTAATGTTACTGGGGTCTCTGTGACATCACGGCTGTGATCTGGATGCAATAATACTGACTCTAGGATGTAACATAGTATTAAGTTGAGAAAAGTGTGATGCTTTTTTAATATAATCAAAAATACATTTCTCTTTGTCTCTTGTTTACCAGACTCTGTGTTTAAAGGTTTTGGAGAATCAGTAACGCTGAAGACATCAGGTGGTGTTGGTGATTCTGCAGAAAGACAGATTCAACTAGAACACATGGTACAGACATGTCAAGAAAATTAAAATATCAAAGTCTATAATCAAAGTCATTAACCATATAACTGTTGTACAATATACAAAGAAATATTTCCTACCGCTTTTATAATCTGCAGAGCTGCTAGTGTTTTCTGTGTCTGTTTCATTGATGGTGTCGCTGGTGAGGAAAGCAGGGGGTGAATCTAGATATGCAGAGTAAGAACAAAAATGGAAGGGTCAGTTTTGTGACTGTCACTAAATATAATAACAAGAAATACTTAAAGTCAGTGACTATTAAAAGTAATGATAAGATGATAACAGATGACACTTTGTGCTGACAGATTTTCCTCCTGGTTGACTTGAAACGATGCCAGTACCTTCAGGGTCAATGCGATCAGGGCCATATAAACCACTGGGAACACGGAGCTCATGTCTTTCATGCACTTCATCAGGTTCACCTGTACGATCTAATTCAATCCAGTTCAGCAGCTCTGCCATAAATTCTACTTTTACAAAGTTATAATTTCCCAGTCTCAAGTTGAAACAGTCAAAAAGTTGATAATTCTACTATACATTATGTTCATCACAGTGGGTGGTGGAGTCGTACTGGAATGGGTTACATTAAGTTGCATTACGATGTTTTGTATTTATGGGATGAATTTGTTTAGTTTTCTGTTGGAGTCATTTTACAGGCAGCTTTAAGCATTTAGACTCAATCGCTTTAGAGGCCATGAAATAAACTAGAAATGTTTCTGAGAGGGTTCTCGACACTTGGTTTTTGATACTCTGATGATTTTTCTCAGATATTCGCAGATAATCAGAATATGGTGTCATTTCTGTGATGTGTCTTTAGCTGTGAAGATTAAATGTGCTGGTTTGGTATAAATGAAGACTCTTACTCGTCAACATGTTATTTTGACTACTGTGTTCTCTGATGGTCTCGTTTCTCACTTCATCAGAAGAACAACAGCTTAGACCAGGAGGGCCTGGTATACCAGGTGGGCCAGCTGGGCCAGGCGGACCTCTTGGACCAGGAGGACCTTCAAATATACATTGCACAAAGCTACAAGTAAACAATATATCTGATAAATTGTATATGTTCTTTGTAACAACAGTAAAATTAAGTACTGTAAGTATAATGTGTTACAGTATGATTTTTCACATAATAATGTTTAATAGTCTATGTTTTAAGTCAAGTTTACACTTTTTTCTCATTTTAAGTTGGAGCAAATAATTAACATTCAACAAGGTGTTTAAGTGAAAATAATGAGGGATTAGTTCACAAAAGTTGGTTCAGTAAGTAAGTAAAAATAAAAAATAAAAACATTTTTTGTAGAATTTGTCAAAAGCCTTTCAGTTTGGTTTTGTAAGATGTGGTGTTTCCTCCCTGTTAGAGACATCATTCATATCAGGTTCAAGTATGGTGTCGCCTCTCACCCTCAATGAGAATGTCGTTGTAGGTCTCTCCTTTCATTCGAGAAGGCCCAGGATCTCCTTTCAGTCCTGGGTCTCCTTTCTCACCAGGGGGTCCTACAGTATACATTGACAGGTGTGATACAGGCTCAGCAGTAACCACTTTAAGTATGTGACACTTCAAGTCCCAGAAAATGAGTGAAAGATAATCACTTTTTCCACAAAGTGACAGACTTTCTTGTTTAAAACAGTTCAGACTTTAACGAAATGAAGCACAGTTTTAATCAGTCCAGCAAATATTCTCCAGCATCTGTGTGGGAGCTATAAACAGTGTGTCTCTTGTAGACAGTGAGTGGGATATTCATGTTGTGTAACCATATTTCACAATAGAAGTCTGTTTCAAACCTGTGACTGACTACTGTTTCTGGCTTCATTTGTGTTTTCACAGAACACACAACAGATCTCTCACCTCTTTTCCCTCGTCTCCCCTCCGGCCCTGGCACACCTTGTGGTCCTGGTGAACCAGCTCTACCAGGTAAACCTAATGGGCAAAGGCACTTTGTTATGTACTATTGAACACGTGTTTAATAATGTATTCAGTTATCTAAAATGTCTGCTTTTACCTGGAGGTCCAGGTGGACCTGAAAGAAAAGCAAAATATCACTCAAAGTGAACACAGTAGGAGCATCAGTGACCATAAAAACACAGTGGAGAATATTTCAAGTGCACCTGTTAAACAAATTCCTCTGGAGCTGCCACACAGATGTACTAATGCTTTGACCTAAAATTCAGAAAAAACAGAAAGACACAGTAAAGTACTGTAAGTGTTGACACTACACAGAAGAAAGCTGTCTCATAAAATTCATAGCAAGTTTTCTATGTTATGCATTTTACTTTACATACTATGTACAGTATACTAATATGTAAATGTAATACAATTGCGTGAATCTATGAGGATACACAAAGCAACAAATGACAGACAGCAGGTTATGTGGCACAAAATGATCAAAGGTGAGCACAAACACAGGTTAAAAACCTTTTTGTCATTGTTTTAATCTATGTAAGTCCATAGTCACTGGATCAGTTAAGAAAACCATGGCATTACGGATTTAACTTGTTAAATACTTCTGTATTAGTCATAAACCTGTTGTCTTTCCCGTCAAAACATGCAGTAGTGCCCTCTGAGGAAACACCATTTCCCAGAGGACGTGAGTAGTGCTATAGGAGAAGCAGTCACGCTTCACTACTGCAGGAAACACTTAATGGAAAAACAGTTCCTTTCCTAATCGCTTCATCAGACTCCAGAATTCTTTGCATTGCATGAACATACTTCTCATCTCGAAAGGGAAGAGAGGGGAAATTATTTTGTTAAAGCTAAAAAGGATTGGTTCCCCATGTTATTTTAAAAGATTAATCATCACAATCTATAACATTCACTATCTCACAAAAAGAGCCCACGTTCGGGTAGTTTGGTGTCTTACAGGAACCATGGAGTATGTCATCAGCATCATCATATCCTTATCATCGGGGCTCTCTTCTGGTGGTTCTCTCTCTTGGTTCCTCCTGCTGCGCTGGAGCTTCTGCAGCTCTCCAGTGTCTCTGGGGTCGGTAGGCAGGATTGACCCCTGCAGCATGCAGATCTGTGACAGCTCCTGCATCTGAGCGTCCAACCTGATCAGCTCCTGCGTCAGCTGTTTGTGCCGAATTAGCAGGAACAGTAAACCTGCAGAGATCAAGAGCAGCAACACAAACATCCCCATCCGCAGCACTTTCCACACATTTAAAACTCCACTGCTGTCCTTCATATTTGCACCCTGTCTCCTGGTTCTCCACTGCAGAGTGATCTGTGCTCTGAAATCCACAAGCACATACAGCACATATCTGAAAACCTGCCAGAGAGAGACGTCAGAGGGAAACTACATTCAAGCTGTTTGAAAGGAATAAACATGTCATAATCTGTCTGTAGTTACAGAAGGAGCCACATGATGCATTGCGCAACAGCCAGCATCTGGGAAACAGTTACAATAAAATCTGTAGGCTTGCTGTATTTAGAAGCAGTTAATTGACATATTTGCAGAATGACATCTCCTGCAGACAGTGTAGTGCTTCTCATCATGCTTGTACTTTTCCTCTCAACATTGTCACCAGTCTGTACTATACAAAATTACATGGAAGTGGAATAAATGGGTTGTGAACAAAGAGAGCATTCTTTAGATCTACAAAAGAGCCTTCAGAGATGCTTTCAGTAAAAAACTGTGAGTGAGG
>OMLM01005269.1:108400-123004 GCA_900302695.1 Helostoma temminkii | reverse complement strand
TGTAAAAGTACCCTATTTCTAAACAAATTTAATTCGCTCCAAATGCTTTTCCAAACAAAGAATTAATGTTACCATTTAAATGTTTTTAATCTTAAGCTTCCTTAATTTGAGAAGATCCCTAATTGTTCCAGTTTAGTATGTGTTATAATGAGGAAAGGATGTTTTTCAGCCAATCTACAATAACAGCCTCGTCTAGACCCCTAAATGTGAAGCCAATATTGTATCTTGATCAACAGCAGACCAGCTATTCATAAGCTTGACAGACAGCTCTTTATAAGCACTCAACCTCTGCATGGACACTGTTCTCCATTTCAAGTTATGAATTTACATGTGAATTTAACGCACACTGACAACCATGACAACATTATTTCTACACAGGGGCCTTAAAATGAGTTTTTTAGATGGTATAGATGACATTTTATTCCCTTTTCTGAGCTGCTGGCTAAATCCATGCTCCCTTTGTTGAAGGTCAGTCTGACCCAGCTAATTAATTTCCCCCTGAAAAGCCTCCTGAGTGAATGAATTGGACAGTGGGGTGTCTTTCATTTGAACAAAGGTAAACGTGAAGCAAGCACTGATAAAAAAAAATAATAATACAGAGCACAACCGATGAAAGACCAGCAGATTTTGCATTCTTGTGAATAGAAAACAGTTTTTTAAATTCTTTTTGAAGCTGGCTGGTGGTTTTGGCGTGCACTGGACTTTTCAGTGTTGCTGCCATGTAATAGTACTTGTAACTCCAAAGTGGCAGTGTTTCTAAGCAACCAGCAAAGTGAAGGCTTACCCAGGGATTTATAAATACCTGAATCACTGTGAGTTATTTGGTAGGAGAGCACTGATCATCTTTAAAAGTGCAGTGCTTCATTAGTTTGGCCTCAAACTGCAATTTATCCTGTCAGGAGTAGCAATAGACCAGGAACAGTAAGTCATTTCTTCAGTAATTTGTTGAAATAATTTAACTTAGGATAAAAATACAATATTGCTGCATTGTTTTTAAAATGTAAAATTAATGCAAATATGCATATGCTGAAAAAATATTATACCTTGACTCTTTACCTTTTAGTGAACTGTAAGTTATGAAATGTATTTCTTTAATTTAGTTTGTCTGACTTCTATCTGTCATTAGATGTTATTTTCCTTAGTAAGCTGAATTTTTGTCAGTTAAATTTTGACTTTGTGTGTGTTACAGTTATTACAAATATACATTTATATAATTAGTACTATTTTAGTTACAAACTTAAATTTGGCAGAATATGTTAATGCTCTGACTATGATGAAGATGTTCTAATAAAAAATGTGGTTTACTCAGATTACACTGACCTTACATGTGGAATCAGTCTGTGCTTAATCACTTGATTAAAAGCACGACTGTACACAGATTAAGGTTGTTTAATAAATAAATGAGCTTGGTTTATCTGCTGGTGTAAGTTAAGTTTATCTGCAGGGAGACAGTAGACACAGAGAGCCTGCTCAGGTGTTTACCTGGCTGCAATTATGAAAGGGATGCTGCCACTGGAGACACTCACCATCGGCCCCATGGCCGTTGCTATGGGGTCTGAAGTCACTGCCCTTCTGCTTGTGTTGTTGCTGCTGCTGCTCTCCATCAGCTGGAGGCGATCAAACCGTTCACACAAACCAGGTAAGAGACGACAGCTTCTGCTTCTTCACATACTGTGACTAGACAAAACATAGATTCCTCTGTCTGTAGACACAAGCGGATTTGAGTAACAGGAGAAAAATGCAATTTAAATATTTTCTTTCTATATGTCTTGTACTAGTACTGTTAATGTTGATTTACAGAGTTTTATCACAACACTGAAATAAAATTCATTCAGTAACAGTAAATAAACATCATATAAATAAACAGCTGTTCATCAGATCACTTTTGTAGTACATATGGACAACTGTGCACAGAGTAACCCAAGTGTCTTTAACGTCAAATTATTTTTCAAACTCACGTCAGCAGACAGGATTGTTGCTACAAACAGGGAAGTGAACATAGATCTTTTATGATCTATAACTCATGGCTTGTGTCTTTCGGTCAGGTCCTCCTTTTTTGGCAGGACTTGGTCCTATTCTCTCCTACGCCAGATTCATCTGGACTGGGATTGGAACAACATGCAACTACTACAACAACAAATACGGCAGCATTGTCAGAGTCTGGATTAATGGCGAGGAGACCCTCATTTTGAGTGGGCAAGTTATTTTTGAGATAAAACTCTTTTAAACACTCAGTTTAATCTATAAAATCAGAGATAAAATCAAAGTCTGGATTCAATTGCAGGTCCTCTGCAGTGTACCATGTTTTAAGAAGTGCTCAGTACACGGCCAGATTCGGGAGCAAAAAAGGGCTGGAGTGTATTGGCATGGAAGGAAGGGGTATAATTTTCAACAGTGACGTCCCAATGTGGAAAAAAGTGAGGACATATTTCTCTAAAGGTGAGTATATATAAAATATAAAAATATTTATTGTATCTTCTCCTTATCTTTATGCACATTTGTCCTTTGTACAAAGATAAGAAAAGTCTGAGCATGACCGCAATGCTCCGTCTTGGTATTTGCATTGCTTTACTGTTATGTGGTTGTTTTACAGCTCTGACAGGCCCCGGCCTCCAGAGAACAGTAGCAATCTGTGTGAGCTCCACAGCCAAACATCTGGACAATCTGCAAGAGATGACAAGTGCCTCTGGACATGTGGACGCACTCAATCTGCTGAGAACCATGGTGGTGGACATCTCCAACAGACTGTTCCTCAGGGTGCCTCTTAATGGTGAGCTGCATTTACAAACTGTGCATTTTGTGCCAGTAAATAACTTCCAATTTTCAGTTCTTGTGCTCCTGATTATTCTTTCTTTGTAATAACTCAGAGAAGGACTTGTTAATGAAAATCCACAACTACTTTGAAACGTGGCAAACCGTTCTAATAAAACCTGATATATTTTTCAAGATCGGATGGCTGTACAACAAGCATAAGAGAGCAGCGTAAGATCCTCGCACACAACACTAACTCATTCATCTACATTGGTGTTGTGGTTTCTCAGTTTTAATCCTTGTGTTGCTTATTGTGCCAACAGCCAAGAACTGCAAGATGCGATGGAGAGACTTCTGGAAATCAAGAGACAAATTATTAATGAAACTGAAAAGCTGGATGACGATCTTGACTTTGCAACTGAGCTCATATTTGCCCAGGTCAGTTTCTTTTTTCGAGCGACGAGTTACTGATTATACCGTGTGCTTGCTGTCCTCCAACTACCTTCATCTTTGTTTAACAGAACCACGGAGAGCTTTCTGCAGACAATGTCAGGCAGTGTGTGCTGGAGATGGTGATTGCAGCACCTGACACACTTTCCATCAGCCTCTTCTTCATGCTGATGCTGCTCAAACAAAACCCAAATGTAGAGCTGATGATACTTGAGGAGATAAATACTGCACTGAGTAAGTGTGTTTATACTGTGTTTATCTCAGTTTCACTCTGAGATGAAGTCTAATAATGAAACTATTACAATTTCATTTCCAGGTGAAAAAGCTGCTGAAAACATAGATTATCAAGTCTTGAAAGTGCTGGAGAGCTTCATCAATGAGTGTTTGAGATTTCATCCTGTTGTTGATTTCACAATGAGAAAAGCTCTGGAAGATGACAACATCGAAGGCATTAAAGTCAGGAAGGGAACAAACATCATTCTCAACATTGGTCTCATGCATAAGACTGAATTCTTCCCAAAAGCAACAGAGTTCAGTCTGACGAACTTTGACAAAACAGTAAGTGTGCTGTAACTCTGTCATGGCTGTTAAAATAAAAACAACAGTTTAGCCTTTACCTCCTCTGCTTCCAGGTGCCCAGTCGTTTCTTCCAGCCCTTTGGCTGCGGGCCTCGTTCCTGCGTAGGCAAACACATCGCTATGGTGATGATGAAGGCCATCTTGGTCACACTGTTGTCTCGTTACACAGTGTGTCCTCGTCAAGGTTGCACAGTCGGCACCATCAGGCAGACCAACAACCTCTCAAAGCAGCCTGTGGAGGACGAGCACAACCTTACCATGTGCTTTATCCCTCGAAGGACACAACCTCAGCCCAGTCACCTCTGAAACACAGTGACGCTGTTACACTGTGGATGAAAACTGTAGTATTTAACATACCGAAATGGATTACTGCTAAAAATGAAGGCCTGGTGAGGCCTAACTTACTACTACTAACATACTAACCTTATCATATTTCTATATTTACTTAGAATAGGGCTGAGTAAATTAGCAGATGCATACTTGATCAACACTGAGACAAACCGCCCCATGTTTTTTAAACAGGCTAATCACAGTTTTTCCTTATGTCACACTATATGTATTGACAATGCATTTTCTTTACATAATATCATATCTTTTCAAAATATGTTATAGTGTGTAGCAGTAGTAGACAACATTCAGCACACACTGAAATGTATTAATAAGTTATTGGGAACTTGCATATTAATATTATGAAAGTTCACTACTTGCCCATTCCTGTTAAAAATGTTCTTTTGTTGTTCCTTATTTACTGATTTTCGCATCTCAAATTTGTACATTAAAGATAATAAAGATGAAAAAACAAAGATCTTTGCTTCATACACAATAACAAATGTCAATGGAAGAGTGGATAATACAGGTACAAAGTTACCAATATGTTTTATATTTGATATATACTTTAAGTAAACAGAGCTCCATCAGTAAACACTGGTTTGTTTCCAAACACTGAACAGTGTGACAGGTACGAAAGGAAAAAAACATCTTTCATAGCATCCCTCTCTCAGCACTTCATACTCTCAATTACATAAATAATAACCAAGTTGAAATTATATTAATTTGTGTAGAATTTATTCATAAGTTAGCAGAACATAGTTGCAGGCACTCTAAGAAACAATGATTTTTCTCTGTACCACAGGCACAAATTAAACATGCCACCTTGGCATTAGAAGGTAAGGCGCTGGGTTAAAGTTGAGATTAGATTCAAATAATGATACAAGAGAAAAACAAGCCAACCTTCCCTTCAGGATGGGAATAAAACATGCTGAGACATGTCATACAAACTCAGAATCAAATATGAAAGCACAATGAAAACAGTACATGAAGCACAATGTGCACAAAGTATTTTCCTTTCAGTGAAATTAATATAAAATATTTTCTTTAAGAATATAAACCCAATAAATATGCTTTAATACTGCATTGATACAAAAATATAATAATCAAGACCACTAAAATCTACCTTTCACTGAAACATGAGTGCATAGACAATCATATCACACAGACGGCAGCATCTGCAAAGCATCATAATGTTAAATGAGCAATCAGACATGATATCATATTTAAGAGAAAATGCTCATCACTGATGTAAAACAGAAGTTCTGCAATGGGAGGCTAATGTCAGCATTGATGTGTTGAATGTAAACTTTTCTCACTGTGTTGAAACTGCAGCAGACAAACAGGTTCTCCTTGTAGAGGAATTTAAATATTAGTTTGTTACTGAGAAGTAGAGTGTTTAAATTCTCCCATAGTCCCACACTCCCAAGTCCATGTCAGAAAGAAGTGAATAATGAACAGAAACCAGCTCAAACTGATGTTGATCCTTCAATTTTAGCTTTTCAATTTAGTTATTGACCAAACAAAAGGATTTCTGAAATATATAATTAAGATAAAATTAAGATAATGCAAAATTAAGCCCAACCTTTATGTGTCACTGTCATGACTGTTCTATATTAGAAATTATTATTATTATTTTTTTATATATTTTATAATCTTATGATCTTTAGACTTCATGATTTTCCCCTATACCAATAATATTATTTTCACACTAACAAACAATTCATTATGGAGACGTATCATCATTTAAAGATATTAGTGTTGTTCTGGAAAAATATATATCAATAGTGACACACTGGGTTAAACAAACAATGTTTTGGCCCTGAGGTTATTACCTACCATCACTTTCCAACTATTGTGATTCTGTGAAATGTTCTGTTCTGTTAATAAACACAAGGTAACTGTAACACAAAGATGTAAATGCACACTGCCAGCTGTGTCTTCTGTATTCTGCATTACAACTCTCTGCGCCTTCCTCTTCAGTAGTTGTGAGTCTGGTTGTTTAGTTGTTGTCAGGTGGGGTTCAGCTCTCCTGTAAAGCTCTCTGACAGTGATAGATCAGGCAGTCGGGCAGGTCGGGGACTGGAGAGCGCATCCACACAGCCAGCGTGCCTGCATGCACACGGCAGTGCATCAGACATGGCTGATCCTGGAGGAGCTGGCAAGCTACGATACCTTCCATCCCTGTGGGGAAAGTAATAATGGAAAAATCACTAAAGTGCAAAATGTTGCACCGCAGATAACTAAAATATCCATAGGAGTCAGTGGACCTTGAGTTAACATAGATTGTAAAAAAAAAATAGCCTCTTAAATTAAGTCTGAAACATTTATTGGCTAAATACACATTTCAACCATGAAACACTGCTGAATGCTCGAAAAAGCAGTAACTGGGCCTTTTATTAAGATTATTTCATAAAACTGCTAATTCCAAAGTTCCTTGATAACTTAAGACAAAGCAGCCCTACCTGTACCTGTGTGGGGGACAGATGTAAACATGCATCCATTGTGTACTTTGTGTATTTTTCTAGCTGATCTAGGAAAATGTCCTTTCTAGGACAATAACAGACCAGAATACATTAATCTGATTACTTTAATCTGAACACTTTACAAAGTGTATTAATGCTACTGGTGGCTATTTCATCCATTCAGCATCAAATCAAACACTTGTGAAGTTGATATAAAGTCTCAGCAGAAAAAAAAAATTCACCTATGATTTCCACAATGTGAAGCTGAAGTTTCTTCTTCAGTACATTCAGAGTAGCTGTGAGAGGCTCTTGGCCATCACTGATCAGTGTCAGATTCTGTTTTGTATCATGTGTAAAGGCGAGCCACATTGTCCCGTACTCCTCTGTAGATATCGTCAAAGGTCTGCAAAAAACATGAATTCAAAGTAAGTAACTCGTGGTCTCTGTACGGCCATGATTTGAATAAAAGCAGAAAACTACTATATGTCACCTGATGAAGCTGGTTAGTGGGAGTCTGTATGAGAATTGCACTGCCTGAGGCGTGAACTGGTAAGATACCATCCCAGTTAGCTCGACATGAGCAGAAGGCTTCTTCACAGTCAGGGAATACTGACACACTGCTACACTGTGGCTTCTCACCTCGTCCACTGGACTGTCAGACACACAGCATACCTGAAAATAACATTGACATTAATATGAAACACTAATAAGGACTGCATTAGTCTTCATTTATAATATTTAGCTGAACGCATTACCTCAAGTTGTTCTGAGTCTAGATCTAGTAGTATCTGCTGAACGGCAGAGTCAGAGGAGTTGGTAATGAAAACAACTAGCACTAAGGAATTCTCTCTCTGCACGTGACAGGCTGCGAGATGCAGGCACTGATGGGAGCACAGAGAAGTGATTTCAGAGTGGAAAAGTCCCGAAAGCTCTTCAGGAAGATGAGAAGTGAGACAATAGTCTTTTTGGGTCTTTATTCTGTTTGGGTCTTCACGTGATGCAAGAGCTGCAGCTGCCAAACCATTATCCCTGATGACAGATGGATTTCTTCTCTTTATTTCATCGTCAGCTAACTCAGCTTCTACATCACTGATGCCATTAGCACTAGTGAGGCCCTCAGAGAGTTCAGGTGTCTCTTCTGAGTTGATACTAGAGTCCATTAAGTTGTTACACAGCAGGTTATCCACAGTGCTGGGAAGAGAGACAAGGGAGTTGGATGTTTTCACGCTGGCTGCCGAAGATGAGCTCTGACCTTTGGCTCTTCTTCTAAATCGCTGGGGCACTGGCTCAGGTTTTCCCATCTGTAAGAAGGAAAGAAGCATATTTACAGTAATGCATTTTTCTATGGTAGTAACATGATGAATTTACATGTTAAACACTACACAACTAACAAGTCAAAAATGCTAAGCCAGTACAACAGTACAAAACCTGTTGATCAAGAAAACATTATCACCTATTTTAACCTATTTTGACAACAGATTCCTTCAGTATTCAAACAAAAATCCCAAATGTTAATTGGTTACATCTTCTCTGTTATAAAGACTTAATGTTCTTCTTTGTCTTATGTGACAGTGCCTTAAATAGACCGACCACAGGCACTGGGCATTTATGAAAAAATGCAATATTCAGCAGTTTCTGACATTTTATAGACCAAACAGCTGGGATTAATTCAACATGTTCATGTAAGTCATATGTATGTCAGCAGATTGTTTGCCTTAAATCATTTCCAGCTGCTAGGAGAACGAACTTAAACATGACCTCAAACAGATTAAAGTAACCAATAGAGAAGCATTTGTAAGCTCACCAGACACACAGAACTCTGAGAGCTGAGGCCGACAAACAGTGAAGAGGCGAGCTGCTGTTTCTCCTGGTCAGGCTCAGGGATCTGTGTCAGAGTCTGAGTCTGGCTGTGTGAGCTGTCAGCCTCTGCCTGCTGGATGGGCGACTGGATGGGACTGGGAACCTCAGTCTGGGCAGCCTCCTCCGTGGGTTCCCTCTGTGCCAAGTAGCCCTCCTTTCCCCACACCCTCCTCACTCCATCCAACTTCAGAGTTGTAGAGCTGAAACAGAAATAGCAAGTCACCCGTGAGTAAAAACAATAAAAATGAACATAGTGCTGGCAGCAGACTGTATGTGTTTACATACCCTCCTTTGTGTGAGGGGTCGGTGCTATCTACAGACAGACCAGAGCTCATGGAAAACAGTGTAGGAGACTGTCTTTCTGCAATGCTGCAGGAGGACATGCTGATCGGAAGGGACAGGCCATATGGCTCCAGGCTCAATGCTGAGACACACAACAGTCAGTGTAAACAAGGCAATATATTTGCTTCCAAATCTGCCACAGGCCAAACGTGCTAGTTAATTTCACCTTTTGCCTGAGCGAGTTCCTCCTGCCGTTGATGGGGAGGCTTGTATGGCGCAGCGCCAGCAGCCAACGCCTCTGACACAAATCCATCCAGAAATGACAGAGAAGAATCCACCTGAAAGCCAGCGTTATTACTTTACATTGCTCTACATCATTACAAGTTTAAATGTCTCCTTTAAGATAATTTGCAAAAGTTTTCTAGGATTTGCAACTAAACACGTCATGTGTTTGAAATTGTAAACAAGCAGAGGAAGAATGCCTGTTTTCAGATTATTATTTCTGTTCTCTAACTGGAGTTATGTGGTTAACCCAACCCTTCAAACAAATTGAGAAATGTTAAAAGAGCTGGGATAATGATGCCCATTATTTTGGTGAATACTGTCATTAATCGAATTCACTGGGTGTCACTGAGGGCAAGAGTAAGCATGATGTTTTCCAGCCATTAGATAATGAGCACTTACTTTCTCAAAGGAGGACAAGTCACATCATCTGTTGAGAGCCAAGTCATTTTTTACAGTTTTACACCAAATTCTGAGACTTTTAAACTCAGATATTTCTATTTTAATATTACAATCACAATGTACTCTACACTTAATCACTGTTATTGTAATTCTGCTGCCCTGCATATATGTTACCTCCAGTGGCTGCAGGAAAGCATCTCTAGGTAGCACCCTGGCTTGTAGTCCTGAATCTTGGCTGAGGTGCTGCAGCTCATGTGCCCTTTGTCTCAGCACTGTGTCCATTGAGCTGATGTATGTTTCAGAAACCTCCTGAGCTATTGAAGCAGCAGCCCCACCCTGACAGAGCTTGGTCATTGCCGTGAGGACCCAGCTCTTGGTTTCACTGCTGGTTTGCTTCATGTCCAACAGTCTGGCCAACAACCTCAGGACTGTTTCTCGTTCAAGTTCCTCCCTCAAATGGGAGTATTCACCCAGAACCTGAGCCAGACAAAGAGGGCACAAGGCTTCAGTGTATATGAAAGGTACAGGGGAGTACTGTCTTGATTCTGTCTTGCTTTTAACTGGAATACATTGGAAAATTATGATCTCAAGATTGAACCCCATGCTGCTCATTCATTTTCATTATAAATATAAATAGCTTCTTCCTCTAATATATTTTTCTTTTCATGCCTCTTTGTTGTAAACTATGCTTCAAACTAATTGTATTACATTTCCTTCTCTTGCTTCCTGTTCTCATTACTATGACATGATAATTACACAAACGGATCATAGTTCTTACTATGAAAACAGCACTAACCCAGCTGATGACTTGCAGGAAGTGCTGTGGCAGTTTGCCAGGCTCTCCTTGGAGCAGAGAAACATATGAATCCACAGCAAACAGCCTCAACTTTTTGTCTTCCTCCACACTGTCAAATCCTGGGCCATTAAAGAGAAATTAAGCATTATTACATTCTAAGCAATATCAGAAACAAATGATGGACTGAAATGTCACAACACAGGAACACTACAGAACAAGTTGAGTGTGTGGTTATTTCACCCTCAGAGAGCAGTTTAAGGAAATTGCTGGGGATGTCAGGCTGCATCATATCTCCACCCACTGAAAACACAGTGTTCATGGTCTCAATGAACCATTCATTGTCTGGTGCATATGTATAATGTTAATAGGAAAAAGAAACACAACAAATAGTAAGAGACAAGGAACAACAACAATTTCAACAGCAGCATGCTTTTTAAGATTGGATTACTGCATATTACTGCAGAGGAAATTTAAATGCTATACTTCACAATTTACCAGTAACTGCAGTATTGGCAAACTAAGAAATTCACCTGTAGCTCACTGATGCTAGAAAACAGTTGAACGGAGTTATCATTTAGGCATCACAGCACCAGTATAACAGAGTCAAACATGTCATTATGAATAAAGTAAAGTAAGGTTTGCCCCTTCACCGCCACAACAAAGTTATTCTAAGCAGAATAATTAATGATCAGAAACATCATAGTTTAGAAACACAGAAATACAGAAGTTGTAGTGAATTGGTTCAAGTATGATTTGTTTTTGGATCAGTGAATCATTTACACTAGGTAATGTAATTTGTGAATGGCTGCTATTTCAATATTTATATATTTACATATAGTGTAATCATGAGACTGTGGTTTATATTCATTAGACCACATTCAGTTTTCCAGGTGCAGCTGGCCTCTAGAGGTCAGTGAATGTTCAGCAATGACAAGCTTGGAAGGATATTTTTCTGCCAGTTCTGCCACTTTCCCCACCAGGTCAATGGTAGTGTAGTCATCTTTACTCATGCGCAGAAACTCCAGCATCTTTTCAACAATGACTGTGACATTCTGAGCGTTGGTGATCCGAAAGAGCAACTCCAGCGTCTTTAAGAGAAGAAAGAACACACCAAATCCTGTCAGCTTGTCTATTACACCAAATTTTAGACTACAGCAGTGTCTACCTCACCTCACGCTTGATGATGAGGTCAGGGTGATCGAGACACTCTATGATGGTCATCTGATGCTGCAAGGCCAGTTTAGGATCCTGCTGCACCACATAGGTGAGGGCCTTCAACCCTAAAATAAGACCAAATAAATACAATTCATGTAAAATTTTGGTTGTCATCAGAGAAAAATCACTTATATTAAATCATGTTATTATTTTCTTACCAAGATATTTGAGATTTATCTTCTGTGAGAGAACAAAGTTGCCAATGCACTTGGCAGCTCTTTCCAAAAGTTCAGTTTTAGGGTGAATTGTGTAAATACATTTTACACACTCGTATAGTATTGCTGGATGGAAAGAAATGTAGATCAATTACTGAATGAGTTATTAAAATCATTTCAAGCAGCAACAGTGTTTAGAAACACTCTGAATCTGACATACCGTAAGTGATGTTATGGTTCATCTCTGCTCTTCGTAAAGACTCGTCAAGAACTTCATACATGATTTCACTTGTACTGTGAGCACAGAGCGGACTCATGAGGTCAATTTACAAGAATTTCATAACAGAGTATAACAACATGCATCCAGTTTGTCTGAAGACAGAATAAGTATGAATTACCTTTGGTCATTTTTTCCAAGTAAGGACAGTATTCGGAGAAGCTGGATTTGAAGCCATGGAGCAGGAACACTGTGATAATTAAAATCCATAGGCAGCTTTCCTCCTACCACCTGCTTCAGTATGGTGACAAAACTTGATGTCAGATCCTTATAACCTTCTGAATTCTCCTGCAACAGATCACAGGGGTAGATTACAACACAGTAGACCAACACGTGACCAAACAAGTAATAAATTAGAAAATACAGAACAATAAATTACCTTGATCATTTCTAAGTAGATGTGTAGTGAGGCTGTCATCACACCAGGATCCCTGTCACACAGAGCTTGGCGAAACTTGTTGTGGATGTGCTGAACTTGATTTGGTGCAATTAGGTAGAATTTATACAGTGCCAGTACTGCTTTTCGACGAATGATTTCTCTACAAATATAGCATGTTACAAAATATTTAGAAAACATTTTCAATACAGATTGTTCGCTCTCCGTGTACCACATGATTAAATAAATTTACATTATAAAGGTAAATAAGCAAAGAGGAAAGGAAAATAGCATTTCTTACTTTGGGTGATTAAGTTTCTCTTCCACCAGAGGAAGGATTGCTGGTATCATATCTTTGGGGAAGATTTGGCCGACAACAGTTAATGCCATGCACACTTCAATGAGATTTGTGCTCTGAAGATCCTGTCAACACAAAATAAAAATCCCTTATTCTGATTCAGACCTGAGACAAGAAAACCAACAAAAGTGACACCTACCTTTAATACAGTGTTCACAAGAAGGAGCAGCAGCTCGTGGCTTTCATTCAGAAACAAGGACACAGCGAGGTAACCTGCAAACCACACAGAAATCTATGAAGCAAGATTCAGTGGAGTTGTTTCATAAAACAATTAAGCTGTTAACAGTTTCCCAAAATCACCACTTTAAAATTTAGTAGCCATATTCCTTGTGTTGACCATGAGAATAAGTGAGTATTGCAGAACCACTGGGTAACCACTGTGACTAACAGCACATTTTAAATAAACCTACCAATTCTTTTCTCCAGGACAGTGCCTTGCTGAGCCAGTTTGATAGCGTGAATGTAGCTGAATGAAGCCTCATAACCCAACATTTCACAGTAGATTGCTCTCACCATGAGCTCCTTCATCTGCCTCTGAATCAGAAAATGACACAAGCAAGAAGTAAACACACCAGTGACTTTACAATATCACTATCAGTGAACCTGTGGGAACAATCTGATTTCTTGTGCTTCATCAAACTGGGAAATCAGGAGAAGCATACCATGGAGGTGTTGGGGGAGGACAAGTGCTCTTTGATCGACGCTAGCTCGCATTGAATAAGTTTCTCTTCGTCCTGAACAGGAAAACACAGAAAAGGTTAAGTAGATTCAATTGTTGCAAACAGGGACAGTTTTAACAACATTTTAAAGACCTTTTAACTTTTCAACTTCACAATAAATTGTTAAACCAAAGACTACTGGCAGCTAACTCAGACATCTAAAACATCTGATAGATCATAACCAGAATGCAACTACAAGGACGTTTGTTTATTTTTCCAGCTCTATTTTGACCTTATTTACCACATGATAATAACATAGCGAGCACAAGTCAATGGCTGTAAAGTCAGTTAGGATCACCTCAAACACAGCACAGTTCTGTGCTATTTATCATGTATTAAGGGCGTAAAAATCACACATCACACCGGACATTTTAAGCTAGCTTAGCAAGCTAACGTTGGACTTCATCATCAATAACTGACTAAAACTCTTGTCATTTTACCTGAGATTAAGTGTAAAGGTCACACTCACGTGTTTGGACGTCAGCTCAGTGATTCCTCTGATGAGATTTCCCAGTTTGGAGATTGAAGACAGCTTTGCAGATCCAGGATGAGAATCTAAAGACAGCAGGCTCGGGAGAGCTGTCAGGGTCTTCTCCACAACATCGCTCATTTTGACAGCGAAAAACGGGCTCGGCCGCTGCTTTCTTTCTTTCAAAATATACCTATCTTATCTATTATCTATCCATCCCAGCGAGTTTCTTACACTGTGACGGTGAACGTCAAATATTTAGTTAGGGTAAGATGCTAGCTTTCCAGTCGGCCATTGTTTTGATTCAGCAGTCGACTTGTTAATGACGTCACTTCCGTTTGTATAAGCGAAACTTTATTGAAAACCTGAAACAAAACAGTGACTGCAGGTCCAAACATCTCTGTACGAACATAACTGTAAAACTGTAAAATAACGTAAATAACAATGAGAAACAGTTATGATATTCAAAACTCAGTTTATTAAGTTTTTTTTATATTTAGATAAACAGTCTCTTTTATAATTGTACACTAAACTACAATAAAGTAATTACAGTAAATATGAAATATTTCAAGATCATAGGGATGAAAAATAATGCAGGTTTACCTGTAAATGTGCTTTTCCTGGTAAGTTGCTGTCAAGAATTGAGATGAAGAATGGAGAAGCCATGTGTGGCGCACATCGCATAAAATTAAAAATACATGAATTTATTGTCTATTTTCATTATTAAACTTTGAATTTGTACTTTTATACCAATGCTCATCCATATCCAATATTTTAATTTTAGACTAAGTAATACTGGTTAATCCTACAAGCTGATCATCACTGCTACTCCTCATATTCCA
>OMLM01005269.1:92475-108380 GCA_900302695.1 Helostoma temminkii | reverse complement strand
CCCTCATATTCCAGCATTTCAGCAATCCCCATCCTTCTATCTCTTGTTTTGTTCTATGTGGGATGATTTAGCTTTGCCAAGTGATGCTGAGGCCTTCACATAAAACTTACAGCAAATGTATTTTGTTGCCTTGTATTCAGTGTTCTTGCATAAATTGCATTAGTCCATTATTTTTTGTGCAAAAAAAGGGTGGGGGGGGACAAGTAAACCACTCATGCCTTTATGTGGGCACATACAATACATCACTTTATTGTGTCATTTCTATCCTAGACTGATGCTAGTCACTACCAATGTTATTTTCTTCCAATATACATTTTACATCTTAAGTTGTAACCATAAGTACTTCTGTGGAATTTTCTTAAAATCTTACTGTAATACAAGCGTGCCGTTTGGTTTAATAACTCTGTGAAATATGCAAATCTACCTTAACCATGAGACTGGCGTATATACAAATCTATTGATATGCTCTATGTACAACCAAAACTGAGTCTCTATTACTGTAATTGTATTCTAGCAAACAGAAACATCAGTGTGTCTTCAGATGGGCTGTCTACCATTACTGCTCTGTTTCTTCATCTCTACGCCCAGATCTGGAAATAAGAAAGAGCAGATGTTAGTCAGTGCAGATATTAATGTGTCAGATCAGACAATAAGAGACATTTCATACCCGAAGAGTGTGGTCCCAGGAACCTGTGCAGAAGGCGGTCCCATCTGGGGAAACGCGCAGTGTACTAACACGGTTCTCATGTCCAAACAGGATAGAGACTCGTGTTCCTTTGAGAACATCCCAAACATTTATGGTGTAGTCATTGTAGCCACCAAACAATAGCCGGCCTGTAAAAGAGTCAGGATGTAAAATATTATCTTTAAGCTATTCAGGTCCTGAGTTTCTATAGGCTTCTATTTAATTCATTATTAAGAATCATTTTGTAGGAAATATGAATATATATCTTACCACTTAGAGAGAAATCAACACTGGAGACCCCAAATATGATGCTCTCTTTGGAATAAATAGCCACCTCTCTATCTGCCCTTAGGTCATATAGACGGCACTGTAATAAACGACATTCATATTATACACTGGTATCAAAAGACTCTGTCTTCTTTATACATGTTGTTTTTTTATACAATAAACAAATGACATAATATTTCAATTTGTGAGCTTTAGAGATGATGTTTACTTACGGTAGCATCATCTGAGCCAGAAGCAAATGCATCCCCACTAGGATAGTATCTGTTTAAAAATAGACAGCCACAGTTGTGAACAAATTACTCTCTTAACACAGGGCTTGTTATTTGAATATATCTGACTATATCTGATTATATTAGTTTTTTAGTGACTCCTAGTGGTGGCATGAAAAAGCCAAAGGGGCAGAGAATAAACATACATAGAACCAGTTATCAGTGGGACTGTTGTGTTTTGTCTACAAACAAAAACATTGTCTGGAAATAACCTGAAATGTGTTATAACACACAAGAGCTTCAGAATATCTGCATTTTCCTCAGTGTAAGATAAATTAAATAATATGCTTGTCTTTACACCTTCTACCTACAGTAGTCAGAACTGGCAGAGCCATCTGGACGCACTTACTTACCGCACACTATTTATGTCTGATTCATGAGTTTCAAAGGACTGAATACACTGTCCTGAACGCATGTCCCACACATTGGCCTTCTTATCACAACCCTGCAAGAATATAAAATCATGAAGGACAAAAAAATATAGAATTAATTTAAATAAAATAATTAGGTTAAGTTGAAAAAGTGAAAACATGTGTCCTCACCCCTGAAACAAAGGTGTTTCCAGTCTCAGAGGGAGCCAAGTCCAGACAAAGCACGTCTGCAGCGTGTCCATGGAAACTCTGCAACAGCTGACCACTCTCAACATCCCATAATGCACACGTACCATCTCCACTGGACGTCAGGATCTTTAACACAAACAAGCGTTATGGCTCCTCTAAAGGGCACACAGGGCTTTAATTTGATTATCTTTGCTGTGTAAAACCTCATGTGATAAACTGACATCTGTGATATCGCCTTTCACTAAAACACAGAAGTCAGCCAACAGTCACGTTTGGACCAAAATCAAAACACGAAATGTGCAATGCAAAAGTTATTCTACAGAGACATATTTTATTTTCTTTGAGGTTCAGTTTACTGGGGATAAGACCCACCTGCATATCTGAGTTGGTAAAGCTACAGGCAGACAGGTAGTTTGTGTGCATGGCTACTGATTTCTTCTTCGCAGCCAAGTTCTCATTCTTGTCCAGGGACAGAGGATACACAGAGCATTTATTATCCAGGCCTCTGTGACAGGAAACAACCCCAGTTTACCAAAAAAACATAACATCTAAGCCCACATGCAGATCATCCTGAGCAATGAGACACTCACCCACAGGCCACAGCACAGCCAGAGGGAGCATAGGCGCAGGCCATCACCCAGGTGCAAGGCATTGTCACTGCATGTTCCTAAAAACATCAAAAGACAAACCGGCATGAGCTGCACTGGGAGGGAGAGATGAATCACATCCATTAGGTATAATCAGAGCAGAACAGCAAGTTTTGTGCTGGTAATAATCTTTTATCTCCTCCTTTCTACCCAAATGTAAACAACAGGTGCTTTTGGGGTTGTTTTGCTTTCCTTACAGGATGCTGTAGAAATATGAAAATCTGTCCTGATTTATCATGGCAAATCCTCCTAACCACCACTGCTGAAAAAATAGATTTTCTACATGATGTAGGAGAAGGAATTGTTCAATTTTAATTGAAATTTGAAAAAAATAACAATAAACCTTTAAACTTAGGCAAAAAGTTACAAACACTATGCTACTTCTGGTGTTTAAGAACAAATGATATGGCACCACTTATTTTACAAGTCTGTTTTTGTCTGATTTCTGCTGTGACATGTCTCGTCCTTATGCGTTCAAAATCAACAATATCGTCTTCAAAGAAAATAATTTGATTAGTACAATGACTTTTATCTAGATGGTAACTTAATTTTAAGGTGTCACAAACCAAAAAGGCTGCAGCCACTGATTTAAACTATGACTACATATGTTCAGGATGCCTTGTGTAAAAGAGCACAGCTGATGCACAGGTTTGTGCAAGCTTGTAGGACGAGTATGAATATGTTAAATCTGTCTTGTGTCTTTTAAAAATACCAACATTTTACTACACCAAACCTTGAATTTTGTTGTGTAATGCAACTACCGCAAACGGAAAAAACAAGTTACCTTGTTAGTGGTGAAAGCATCCCATACAATAACCTTTCCATCCTGCAAACAGATTACAAGAAGAACAATATGAAACACGTCTCCTGTAGATTATTTGCAGCTGTAGATTGATTTATCTGCAGAGTAGATGTAAAATCAGTTTTAGTGGAGCTACCGACCTGTGAGGAGCTGACAATCCTCCTCTTGTCCTTACACCAGTCCATACACAGAACTTTGTTGCCATGTCCTTTCAGGGTCCTTCGGGTCTTCATGACAAACTGACCCAGCCCCTCCACTTTTTCTGCCACCTGATGTACTGCACACACACACACACACACACACACACCACATTAATACTCGCACTTCTACTACTCCAGTAAAAACATCAAACTACATCAGGACAACGCCTACTATTAATCTATAATCTCTAAGGGATTATGAGCATCTCATAAACCATAATCGCCTGTTTTTATTTTTCACGTTATTATTCAACATTTCTTGCATTGACATATATTATTGGTGAGATATGACTGGACAAAACCACTACACAGAAAATGTTTGGACAGAAGCACTCGGCTGTAAAATTGGTAGGCAAACAAACAGCCTGTCAAATCTGAAGTAACGTCAGACCAACCAGGTCAATAATAAACCTACAAATTCACGCCACTCCAAGTCTGGATTTATTTGATCTCGTAGACATATATAAGGTTATATCGGCACATTAGATACTGTTTGCCTGCACTGTAATCGCAGGGGGAACCAAGGCCTCTCCATTTTCAGCACTCACACTCGACATCGTGCAGCTTCGCTCTTTCCTCCTCCAGCTTCGACTTTAGCGTCTCCGACTCCGTTTTGAGATGAGCCAGGGTCTCATTCAGCTGAACCTCCTGTGTCGCCATTTCAGGGATTAGAGGGGATCTCATATATTTCCTTTGTGCAGGCAGCGAGCGGCAGCGAAAAGGCTTAAAGCGGAGCTAGCAGATGATGCTGCTGTCATGACGTCAGAGGGAGAAGATGCTCCTCCAGTTTCCAGAGGAGGAGGAGGAGGAGGAGGAAGAGGAGGAGGGTCCTGGTCCTGGTGATGCTGCTGCATCCTCAGCAGCACCAGGCCTCACTGCTCCACAGATAAATAACGCATTTCCATGCTGCTAAGAGCACAAGGCTGAACTGAAGCACACAAGGCGTTTTACATCTAAAATAATTTATTTGATTTATATTATATATTATTTCTTTTTAAACATGCTTTATTTTTTATTTTGAAGAAACGTTTTGTTTGTTGTTTCAAAATACTATAAAGTTTTATTGGGTCACTTTCACATTTTAACAAAGCCACAGCAACTGAGGTCATGCCCTCAGATAATTTAGGCTTATTTTAACAATCTACACTTAACACATATTAATATATTGGGAATGTTATTGACTTGGTGTGCCTAACGTCGACTACTATTAATATAAAATATAACATCTATAACAAGCTTGAAAACCTGCCAATATATGCACATTTGTCAAATTGTTTAATAGCACAGGATAACTGAAGCCTTTGACCACATATCCTTACTTTAAGATGGAGCATATTTGTAGTAAAACATTCCTAAAAAGAGACATATTAAGGCTTTAATAAAGGATTCACACTTCAGCACCACAATATTACTCATTGTAAAGAGGCTTTGGAAGTATTGTTTTTGTTTTTGTTAAAAAATGAAAGTCCTTATGTCTTATAGCTTATATCTTCAAATGTATTATATATATATTATATATATATATAAGAAAGCTGCAAACTGTCATGTTGGAGAAGTTCAAACTGACTGAAATTATTATATCACAGTGGTTTTTGATAAGCATAAACTGGGGTGAGAGGGTGCACTGGGGAAACATGACCTCAGTCTTTCTTGTAGTGTGCATTATTAACTAAAAGTGCTGATTTATACACAATGTACATACACAGTATTCATATACTGATTGTTTCTATAGGCAAAGTACAGTATTTAATCACACAGCCATAGACCACTGGACGTAAGGAGTGAAAGACCGTCAGATCCTGGTTAGAAAGCCCAGATGAAGACTGTTTGGGATCTGCAGCAGCTCCAGAGCCTGTGAGGATGGGCAGAAAGGAAACGTGACCTGGAAACGGTAATCTGTGTCCAGCATCAGCTGTGTGGATCCTTTACGACTGTGTAATAACGACTGCAAACGAAAGCAGGACAAGTTTAGTGCAAGTATGGCGGATGAGCATTAGTGTCCTGACATTATACTGTATTTTTGATTTAAAAGTCTGATTTTATTAAAAAAAACAAAAAAACAACAACAGTAGGACTCACGTGAACTTTGCGGACAAACGATGACGACACCCTTTTCTCAAAATCATCGATGGGAGTGTATGAATTCAAAATCTTGACGATCTAAACATTTAAATGTGAATGATGTTTTGCATTAGAGTAAAATTTTCTACTGTCAAAGTGTGACTGTAGCACTGAATAAAGTACCTGAACGGGGTTGAGTTCAGTGCATTTTTCAGCAATCTCCTTGGCGTCATCGTCAGTGGACTTGTTGACCTGTAGAAGCCAGGCCGCTTGAGATAACGGCCTCAGAGTATCTATAGCATTAGAGTTTTGAAGTTCCTTCTCTTTCAGCCACTCCTCCAGGTAACTGATGTTACATCTGAAAGAGCAAAGAGGCTATGAACCTGAGCTTTTCCATCAAACAGTATTTTATTCATATATCAATAAGCAACCACAGACCTGATTTGCATTCCCTTCCTGCAGGAACACATATCTTTGCGGAGCATGATGTTGTTGAGGGTGGTTGCACCCACCAAGAAGAAAAGTTGTTTGACAGCTTGTTTGATGAGGCCCTGCTCCATGCCATGCTGGATCATGGTGGCGTGGAAGAGATTGAGTTGCTGAATGATGGAGGAGATGGTGTAGGTCTCTGAGTCCTCATAGATACTGTTGGAACGTTTCCTGAAGCCCGTCGGCTTCATACTGGAAATTCCCTGTAAACTCTCATGCTCCAACATACCAGGTACTGTTGATCAATAAAGTAAAGTAGCATATTTCACAAGCACATAAAAGGAAAGGTTAAAGTATAACTATGTGCATGCAACAATATTGGACTGTTATTGCATCTTACTATGTAAAATGCCTTGACATGGGTTTGGCTGTGATTTGATGCCATGTAAATAAACTCAACTAAATTAAACAGAGTTGTAAAATACCAATAGCAGGAGTGAGGGATTTTTCCATGATTGTAATGAACTGATGGTAGATGTGGATCGCCAAGTCACTGAGAATCTGTCTGTGTTCGGACAATTCAAAATTCTGTAAGGAGTTCTTCTTCTGGCGAGGGGTATTTTGTTTCATGAATTCCTTTTGTAAACAGACATAAACAAAAAATGTCAAAATATGCTACTGTACATGCTAAAAGTAATAAAGTGCCACAGTGTATACATTGTGTAAATACAAACCTCCTCTCCGCTGTACTGTTTCAGACAGTTGAGCAGCAGGTACATGTTGGAGAGCCAGAACGACAGTAGCTCAAAGTCTTTGTGGTAACTCTGACAGAGAAACATGACAGCTTGTTGTCATCTATTTACAGCAACTCACTTATATATTTTATAATCCTTAAAAGAGATCGTATTTTATTTTATGGCACTTGCAATTTCACTGTCTTATTGCCTTTTATACTTCTCAAATCAACAATATTTCAAACTCAGATAATTAAACTGCTGCCAGATCACTGGTTACATAATCTTAGAGAGTGTATTGTGTTTTTTTATAATATTTACTCTCCATTTAGCAGATGTCTAGTACAGATAAAGGCCAACAGATTTCTCGTTAACCTCACCGTGATGACCTTTTTGATACCACCGATGATTGCATTCATAAGAGACTTGAGTTTGGCTTCATCGTTCAGGTAGTCAGCATGGCGAACACACATGAAGAGGATGTAAGCAGGCAGACCAGGCATCATGTTCACCACCACACCTTTGGGCTTCAGGTCTGAAAGCAATTTGTAGCATGTTTGCAGAAGGATATCACTCAACTTATTCCAACAGTTGTTACTTCATTCAGTTCATTCCTGCTCAGAGTCAAATACAGGGGCTATACTAGCATTGAGAGAAAAGCAGATTAGCTCATGAAATGAACAGGTTAAATGTGACTGTATTAGTAAAAATACCCAGAATGATGTTTTGAATGAGCCTGGGTTCGTCCTCCCTCTTGTACTCCAACATACCAAGATAATCTTTGGGGATACCAGCCGTAGACGTGTGCTTGGCTGCGTTAAGAAACAGTGAAGTGATTAACGTGGAGAAGTTCAATTTATTTGAGAATTCACATGCACAAGCTGCAACTTTTACCTTTCTGTGATGTTTCAAGGCTCTTTATTTGATTCTGGAGTTTCTTAATTAATCTGTTTTTCTGGTCAAGCTGCTCCTCAAAGTCCTGGAAACACAGTAGAGTTTGTTACTGTCTCTCATACACACTAAATATGCACCGACACATTTATAATGTCGCTAATCTGCCTCTACACTCATACCATGTTCTCAGCTGTTAACTTTGAAGTCTCTTGTCTCAGTTTGATCTTGGCCTCGCTCTCCATCATCTGTTGTCTCTTCAAGTGATCATTCTCCTCTTCGAGCTCCTCTACTTGGCCTTGAAGCTCCCTGTTCACCTCCTCCAGCTCTTCAGCTTTCTCCTCAAATTGCCTAAAAGCAGCAAAAAGTAAGCAAACAGCCATTCTAGCTTCAACCAGAAAGCAAACACCATAATAATGTAATGATAATGTTACCTGCGTTGTGAGCTCTCTTCTTTAATCTTTCTTTGAAGAACATTGGTGATCTCCTCAGTTTTTTCTTTGGGATGAAAACAAACAAAATATTAGGTACAACGCTTATCAAAAATCCTTCATTAATAAATTCTTGAAAGAAAAAATACTTAGATCTACCTGCTAAGTCTCTCGACTTCTCTTCTACATGGACTTCCAACTCTTTTTTTTGCCTCTGCAACTCTGAAACCAGCAGTCTCAGCTCAGGTATAACCTGTGGATCCCATTAAATTCGAGGAAGCACAAATTATGGTGTGTTTTGCATCTCAAAAAAAATTTTTAAATTAAAAATTAAATAATTAAGTATGGAATAAAGAGTGGAATAACGCACTGAGTTCTCACTGCTAAGCCTTGAAACTTCTTGGCGAATATTCTCATTGACATTACTTTTCTCCTGGAACAGGTTTTGCAACTTGCTGTTCTCGTTTTGAAGATGGTCCACTTTCAATTTCAAGCCCTCCACTTGGGTCTCGTAGCTTTCTTTCTGCTCCCTCAGGTGATTTTCTAGTATTCTGTCAGCAAAGGTTAAACCATGTACAACAGGATCAAGTACATTACTGTCCACTTTATGAGGTACAACTGTAAAATTCTTATAAGTGCTTATTATTAAAGTCATAGTGGGTGGTAGAATGATAATGTTTTGGCCACTCTATTAAAAAAATGAATCAAGGGGCCAAAACATTAGACCTCCTCATATAATGCCCTCCGGTGTAATCCCACCACCCACTATGATGTCAACATTTTTAATAATTGTCACCTTTTGGACAGTTCTAACTTCTAGACTTCTCTTCTAACTGAGAAATTATAACTTCAGAGTATAATTCATAGCAGAGCTGCTGGATTAGACTTTGCAGGTGGACCTAACAGAGTGGCCAGTGAGTGTGTGCAGATCTGCACACAGATAAACATTAAACATTAAATACAACTGATATTCAGAGAGAAGATTGCTATGGCTCACGGTTAAACTATACCTGGTAGCCTTCTGCAGGTTTTCGAAGGCTGCCAGCAAATCGTCAACTTCATAAATCTTCTCAGAATCATCTGGAATAAGCCTTCAGACAAACAATGTGTGAGATTAAATGTATAAATGAGTACAAATACTGTATGTAAGTGAAAGGGAAAATCTCAAATGTTTTGATTACCCCAGAAGAGCCTCCTCTTCAACAACACCTCCAAGAAGGTGTCTTGTAATCTCACTCATTTTAGCTACAGAATTTTAAAAAAAGTATTAACTAAATGCTATATCCATTATTCGTATTAAGATAAATAACAGAGGTAATGTCAGAGAAATAGTCACCTCTTGCTTGTTCCGACTGTTCCCTCATTTTCCGATCCATGTTATTCCTCTGATTTTGAAGGTTGTTCAGATCTCTGCGTAGCTCAGGAATGACTTTGACGTGCTTGGTGAGCTGGATGACTTGTTCCTGCAGGTCAGAGTTCACCTGCTCCCCTTCTTCTGCCTGTCTGTGAAGAACGACTCTCTCCTCTTTCAACCTCTTAATCTCTTCTTTGAGAGTTTCCACCTCCTTCTCATGGTCCTGTCTCTGGATCTCAGTGTTGTTCTCTGCAATTCTACAGAGAATATTCTCATTAGCAATCTGAATAATTGAACAAGCTGAGCCAGGAATTGCATTTAGCTGAAAGAAGTGCCGTCAGGGAGGTAGATTTCACATTCATTACTTACTTTCTAAGCCTTGCTTCATTTTCTTTCTCATCTAGAAGACTCCTCTTTATTTGATCAAAGCTCTCTGTAGGAATGTAAAACTGTTATAAATTTGGTATAATTTGTAATTAGAATAGCATGCCTTGAGATCTTTGCTCCCATTACCTTGGGCCTCTTTGGTGGAGGCTTTAAATTGTTTCTCTATATTTTGCTTTTCAAGGTTTAGTGCATCTATCTCCTCTTGAAGCTGTGAAATTGTCTGGAACAAAAATAAATACATGGTTTTAAAGTCCACGTCACAAGAAAGAAAACTCTACAGAGAGAACTGTATTAACATTAACTTCAAAACTGACCAAACTAGCATCTTCTTTAGCTTTCTTCTCTCTCGACTCCAGAGATGCCTTCTGGTTGATTAATTTTTCCATTTGTGTCTCCAGACCCTGAAGTCTGTCCACGGTTTGAGAATGGGTGCTGGCCAAGCTGGTCAGTCTTTCCACCAATCCACAATTCTCTTTATTCTGAAAGGGTATAGGATTCATATACTGTGTGTCTATGTAAAATCCACGGCTGGAATAACTCCAGAAGAATTTTTTACCTGCTCTTCGATCTTCTTTCTGAGCTGCTGCACCCTGTAGGAGAGCTGAACATTAAGTACCAGCCGACGCATGGTTTGAAATCGCCGCCGAACCAGCCATGCTCTGGTATATTTCTGGAGAACAAGAACTTTATGCTCTTCCATCATCTAATAAGATAAAAGATAAGATAATACTTTAATGAAATTCACTTGTTACAACCAATATGGAGCAAGTAAAACAAAAGTAAATGAGAAATAAAATTAGTGAGTTATTCTTGAGATGGTGTACACATCTTATTGTAAGACTGACGTGTTCTGTCTTGCTTTCTGGTGGAATCAGTCTGTCGCTGAATTAGCTTTTCATCTGCCACAGTTCATCATAAAGTGGGTGACACAAAAAGTCCAGGATAACACTGATCTCATCCACCATCCTCCTCTGTACCACACTGTCCTGTCCTACTACACATTTTGCCTTCTTTATCAACTTGTTTAGTTTGTTGCTCCCACCATCCTTGATGCCACCTCCCCAACACACAACAGCAAAGAACAGAGCACTTGCTACAACAGACTGAATATTTTCAGTAGCTTGCTGCACATGTCAAAGGGACAAATTCTGCTCTGTCCTTTCTTAGGATGTCTGTGTTGTTTGACCAGTCTACTCTGTTGTTGATGTGATTATGTCCTTCAGAAATAATGAAGGGTATAATCTCATGAGAAGCTTTTTTTATTTTCATACAAATTATTACTAACAACCTATTAATGATCCTTACTGACCTTTTTGTATCGTTTACGGGCCATCCAACCCCGTGTGAAGGCCTGGATGGTGATGGAGGCCAAACGGACCAACTGGTAGATCTGTCTCGTGCGGTAGCCTCTCCAGTACCTTTGTATCACAACTGATGCCCAGCCCTGCTTCAGTGTCACAGCGCTCACTGTTTTACTGCAGATTTACAAATAAAGTAAGTAAATAAGTAACAACAAATAGGTAGATGTAAATGTCAAACCCCTCTGACATTCTACTGATGATGCAGTACACCATATTATTAGTGAACACTTACCGGATTGTCCTCTTTCCACGGATGTACTGTTGGAGGATGATGGCAGCCTCTCTTATGCGCAGGTACTTCGTCCTCTGGCTCCAACCACGGACGTGTTTCTGGATGGTTACACAAGCTCCTCGAAGTCGGTCCAGACGCAGCTTTTCTAAATAAGCTACCTGACCGGCTCTGAAGAAGATCTTGGTTCGACCAAACTTGTACTGATTGGAATCCTGGAGACCATAGGCCATAGTGATACATAACCACATAGAGCACAGAAATGCAAAAAACACTGTTGGCTGTATAAGAAGCAGCTCACCGGAATCAACCGTGGTAGCACATTCTTGCAGGTCTGTTTCTTTTCACTGAGGTCCACCTCCTGAGGGGACATTAGGATGCTGTATCGGCTGTAAAACTCAATGTATGTCCACCTACGAACACAAATTATGTTAGCCAGTATAACACAAAGATAAAGATATGTGAATATTACAATTTAGGAAACATAAAATCTGGTAATCACCTTGATGGATAGCTCTGTGCACTGATACGAATAGTTTCAAGGACGCCGCAGGCTCGCAGCTGCTGCACAACCCTCCTGGAGTCATATCTTAAAACATGAACAAGCACTTACTCAAACCAAAAATACAAACCATACACATGACTGAGGACAATACAGATTGGATTATTTTAATCACAGATTCAGAAGTACTCACTGGAATGGAAGCTTTTCGTCATTTGGCTTAATGCAGCGCACGTAGTGAGGTGTGGTAGCGTTCAGTGTCTCCATCAGTAAAGAGAGGGAGCTGCGGAACTACATTCAACCATATGGTTCATGAAAAAGAAAGAGAAGAATCAAATACAGAACACACACTCAGTCTTATCCTGTGAACACTTGTAAATACTGGACTGGAGCAGAAATTGTATCCAATGAGCAGAGGGAGAGTAAACATTTTCACCTTATCGCTCACTGAAGTTCTCAGCTGTTTATTGGCTGGCTTCACTCCAGGCCTGGCTGGTCTCACTTTGACACCTTTACTATTCACAGTGCTTTCCTCCTCCTCATGGAAAAAGTTGGCCAGGAAAGGAAACTGATAATGGTTGCAAACAGGAGAGATATGGTAAAATGAAAAAAACAATGATTCGTGGAACATATTTTATGATGCTGACATTAATTTGTTGTGACCATAGTGGTGTAAGCCAAAATAAAATATAGGCCTTTGATCACCTTACTGCCTCTCATAATGTCAACCAGTTCTTCATAGAGAGCGTCTCTGTTCTTCTCAAGAAAACCTCTGCACTGATATTCAACCTGTTGATGGAAATAGACAGATGTAGTTTAAAACTATCTGAATCCTAAAGCATTCACTGTTAACACCAGTAGGCCTTTTTTTAACTAGTTATGTATTTCATAATGCAGAAAGAAGTGGACTACGAAGACTACACCTTGTCTGCAAAGTGTTGAATCACAAATGCCTCATTTGATAGCCGGGGCTTCTCAAATAGATGATTGGCTTCAAGGTAGTTGTACAACTTCTGCAGCCAGCTTTGATCAGTTCCCTGAGGAAACTGTAAAGAGGTCAATTTATTAAAGGGTGAACCGAGGAGATTAAAACACAATAAACAAAGTTCATATCACATTTACTCAATCATACCAAACATTCTTCATCAAGCAGGTCGAGGATCCCCATCTTTGCTTCAATCAGGTCAATGACTGGCTGGTTGTCATAGAAATCTATCAACGTCCATGGGATGTCCTCTTTCATGTACTCCTCTTGCTCCAGCTTGAACACGTGCTGATTGAAAATAAGAGAGAGATTAATCCTGAGTTCCTAAAAAGCATATGCAGTGAAGGTAATTAGGTACAACTATGATACATACCAAGTTAAACTGCTGTTGAAGCTTTTCATTTGCATAGTTGATGCAAAACTGTTCAAAGCTGTTGATGTCAAACGTTTCAAAGCTGAGGACAAAAAAATCAAGTTAAGGTCTAAAATGTCAGCTTTAGATGCTTGAATATATCAGAAATCAGAAGAAAAATATGTTAGATTACCCATAAATGTCCAGAACGCCTATGAAAGCATGTTGCTTTCCAGGAACCTTCAGTGCTGTGTTTATCCTGTTAATAATACAGTCAAACAGATGGGCATAGATCTGTTTGGCTAGAGCATCTCTGGCATTTCCTGCTCGCTCCTTGGGCACCGGCTTCACCACTGTCTCAGCCACCAGAACGATCCTCCGATGGCACAGCCAACGTGCCAGCTCGTCTCCGCTCACTCCCAGCAGCTCACAGAACACTGCCAGGTGTGGATCACTGAGCTGCAACACATCCAAATCAAGTTTAGTATTTAACCTGGCTAATGTTTGAAGATCCAACTTTAAGTTTGTAGAGTCGAGGCTCACAGGAACTGATGATTTGTCATCTCCCGAGTTCCTGATTTCCACATTTCCCAAATGCAGAATGGCTGCCAAAACTTTGAAAACATCTGACTGAAAGTCCTCCTTCAAACCTGGACAATCAAAGACAGGAGGCCAAATTAACATCACACAATATATGTCACAAACTAAGTCACAGTGCGACAGCTTTTTTTTTTACCTAGCAGTGAGAAGGTCCGTTGTGTCTCTTCCATGTCTTTCTTGTCATCTACACCTTCAATTGTGATGTCACCACCCATGCAGGTATATCGGAAGTTATCAGCACCCACTGCAGGCAAAAGGAACATATTATTATGTTTCTAATCACACTTACAACAAAATAATGACAATTTAAGATTTGAACATTTGTTCTGAGCTTATTAGATTAAACACCATAGCAATAAAGCAGAGGCAGCTCAAACAAACGCTGACTCACACAGTCTTAGGTTCTTGAATTCTGGCAGGTGAGCACAGGAACACATCTGATAGAAGATGTGATAGTTTCGCTCGTTTTCGGCCTGTAAAACAACAGATATTCGTTATTATGGCTCAGAAATAAGACAAATAAGAATCAACACACACCACTTTTCCATTACTACCTGAAAGACAACCCTGGATTTCTCTAGGAGATAAGTTCTCATGTTCGCGCCGATGATCCGGTACTTCTTGTCAAAGCTGATCTCAGTGTATTTCCCAAATCGGCTGCTGTTGTCATTCCTCGTGGTCTTAGCGTTTCCTATCGCCTGACAGAAAAACAAGCTCTGATATTACTTGAGTTTTAAAATCATTGCATTAAGTGGCAGTGATTAGTAATGTGTTCCCTTGTCAGTGGGGATCATATGAAGTACAGCCATACCTCTGTTATTGGATTGGATGCCAGGACTTTGTCTTCAACTCTGGTTTTGCTGCCAGATTTGCTTACAACAGCAAAGTACCTCATTGTGTATCGAGCAGACACAGTTTTACCGGCTCCAGATTCACCACTGACTATGATAGACTGGTTCTTGTGGTTTCTGAGGAAAAAACGTTTAATATACTATTCCAACTACACTGTACACACTACTGTGAAGTAGTTGTAGCAGTTGTAAAACCTCAGATGACTACATACAGTAGCTATCTGAGGTTTTACAAGTTTAGTTACCTGGCCATTTGTTTGTAAGCCTCCTCTGCCACTGCAAATATATGAGGGTCCATGTCTCCCACATTCTGGCCTGAATAGGCATGAATGATTGCATCTCCATAGATAGGGAGCTGTTTATATGGATTTACAGCCACCAGTATAATACCTGAAATGAGGAAACGGCACAGCCTCAGCCAAAAGCACATACTGGTAAAAAAAAACTAAGCTACACCCTAGTGTTTGACAGTCAAAATGTTCCTGAAACAGTACCACAGTAGGTATAGATGATTCTGGACTCCACAAATCGCACTTTAAGGTTGTGCAGGACTGCGGGTTCGTGCAGGTAGCTGAGAGCTGTGAGGTCATTCTCCCCAACCAAGATATCCGGATTGCGAAGAGGAGGGAGTTGTGGTTTTGATGGGTCAACAGGGTAGTGGTGCTCCTGTCACAGTGACAGGTTATGTAAAGGAACCAGGTCAGCTTCTCGCCATCATAAATGCAGTTCAGCACTCTTATTGTTCACATGATACTTACAGTGCCATCTTCAAGAAGCAAGTGAAGAACATTATCTCCAAATTGAAAATCTCTTATAATCTCGGCTGATTTCCACACATGTTCTCCATCTGGAATCCACACTCTGTTGTACTAAAGGACAGGATTTCAAGGGTTAATGAACAACTTATTGAAACTTCATTAGGACCACAAATGTAAAAAATGAAGTAAGTAAACAAAGAGGGCTTGTCTTCTGAGATATATTAGTTTGCACCAGAAACATAACACAGAGATTCCCAGAGTTCAGCATGACTGAGCACTGATAAAGTTTCCATATGTCTCAGCAGGTAAGTCACTGTGTAAATATGAGCTCTGCTGTAGTGAAAAGGAGCTTTTCTCTTACCTCGGTGTACAGTTCCAACAGAGCCATAGTCATTCATTATTATTGTAACTTCTCTTGTCTCTGTATGTCTCACTGCGCTGTCCAGGTTACCAACGAATTTCCTTCTTGCGCCTCAACTATGCCAGTATCACCATAGTCAAGTTACACTTAATTACAGCATGTTTCCGG